>CM077636.1:20605000-20762500 GCA_039660915.1 Euphorbia tirucalli | reverse complement strand
AAATGTTAAATTTATGAAATCAAATAAGTGTAAAAAAATTTTCTTAAAAAATTTTAAAAAGTTTTTTACTTCAAAACAGCTAAGATCATGTTTGTATGGGGGATGAATGAATGGAGGGATATAAATTACAAATTTCAAAAAATAGATAGAAACTAAATTTTTGTCTAAATATATTTTTTGGAATTATTGTTTTCTATGCTCTCTCTATCTATTTTTTTTGTGAAACATATACCCTAAAAGTTGTTGTTTGATAAATTTAATTAAATACTATTTTTTTTAGCTATTTAAATGCTAAAAATTTTCTGGGAAAGTGGAAATAATGTATGTTTGAAAAATAATGGCTTCCTTTTCTCCTAAGAGGAGAAAAATATTTAGTCCAACTCTCCAACCATCAATGGACTTCATCAAATTAATTAAAAAAAAAGGAAAAATTGAAAATCAGATGTTGGGGAAATTAACAATATTAATATATAAATGACCCGTGGCGTACTGGTTGGATTAATTGAATAAGACATGGCAAACTTGGTTGATAAAATTAAATTAATAAAATAAATAAAATTATTATTCTTGTGAATAATAAAAAAAATCTCCCGTCCGTCCACTATCATATCATGATTCTGTGATACCCCTTTTTGTTAGATGTTGGATAAATAAAAAAGAGGAAATTAATTTGAGTGGCACACATAATAATATGTGTTTTTTTTTAATATAATCAATAAAGCATCAAATAGCTGTATCAGACATATGGCATCTCTGGAGCCAATTGGCCAACAAAAATGCCATATAATATCCTCCAATTCCATAATTTTTTTTTTTTTTTTGGTCAAAATAAGGTTGTCCATCATACTTTCCATCTTGGGTTGCTTCTTAGGTTTCTTGTTGATTTGGTTACCATTTAATTATTTAATTCATGATGCAACTTTATTTATTATAATATTCACAAGTGGCCACATATTTTCCAAAATGAAATCCGGGTTCCTTTTTTTCTTTAGAAAAAATCTTTTCTTTTTCCCCCAATTTTTACTCAATAATCAACCTTTTTAATCTTTCAATTTAATATATTTAACCCTTGATTAATTATAGTTATTTGTATTGAGTCTATAGTTAACTAGACACAAACCCAATTAAAAAAAATACTTGACTATTTTATAATTTGTATTTGATTACACATTTTTATAGTTCAAAAAGAATTTTGTTAGCCAGAAGTTGTAAAAACTTTCTTTTTAGATGACAAAAAAATGTAATATTAAAACACAAAATACATATGTAATATATTTTTAACCAATTTTGATATTTCAAAATTTAGTTGTTTTGCTGGTATGAGAGACAAAAACTCAATATACATATGATTGAATGATAATTAATGTATTGAGGGTTACTATGACAATACAAAAATAAATCTTTTGTCTACTATTTTGTAACAAAAAAATTTAATTGATTTTGCTAAAATAGTTTAGGTAGGAAAAGTTTATCTATTTTTAAGGGGTTTGTTGCATCAAGAAGTATTTTAACAAATTTTCTCTCATTTGGTTTTGATGATAACAATAGAGAAGATAATCAGTACAAGAGACTCTTCAAGATGCAAGTTGGAAGTATTTTAAGAATTTTCACTTACATAGCTGTTTATGCCAACATGAAATATAAAGTATCGGGAATATCAAGGCAAGAATAAAAGACAAGTGTTTGAAGATGGATAAATTGCACCAACATTCATTGAAGTTTGGTATTTGTGCGTTCATGGTCACCAAACTTTAATTTGTGTTAATAAACTCGCTACTTTTACTTTGGTATCAATAAATTCACTCCCACTATATTTCATCAAAATTTAACGATGAAGCAAGTTAACACCAAGTCATTCTTGCTAGCATAGTGTCACATAAACTCTGGCTAACAGAAAAACTAACAAACATGACACCCACTTGTGCAACATTATTCAGAACAAATAAAAAAATTTGAAATTTAAAATTGGTTAGAGCTAACATAATGCTGCACTTTCACTTTAGAATTGATATTGATTTGTCATGTTAACATTTTATCGTCATATTTTGACAGATTAGAGCGAGAGTGACTTTATCAATATGAGAATAAAAGTTCAGTGACTTTATTGATACAAATTAAAATTTAGTGACCGTGAATGTTCAAATCCATAACTTCAGTGACTGTCGGTGCAATTAACCTGTTTGAAGACTATACAAAGAAGAAGATTCAGTTTATAGTTTTTAGTAAGCTAAAATGAGTCATTCTTGGAGATAGAATTGTCATCCTTGGCAACATAAAATTCAGCATGCAGAAAAGTATTCTTTAAAGACGGAGAGATTAGCAAATCATCTCAGAAATAGCACACTAATTAACCAAGAGAAAAGAGTAAGGCATAATTACTTCATCAACATTTAAGAATTAGCAAGCTAAAACTGAATACACGTAGAAGAAGATGAAATAACAACGACTAATTGCTTATTTAAGAGTAACGACTAGTTTCTTGCTCTTAGCTATATAATGAGCTTAAAATTAGCTTTAGAAGATTAAAAGGAGACCAAGTCCCACATTATGAACATTCTTTCTCTACAATAGAGCACCTCTCACTACAAAAAAGAATGTTTGAACTTCAAGAGTTTTCTTCCTAGTCTCTCCTACAACATCAACAAACTAAGTTCATATCCAACGTTGTAGTAGGAAGATATTAGTGATATATTTGTAGTACCAAAATCTCTATGTTGTGTAATCACTAAAGTTTGTCAATTGAGTTATAAAATTAACATTGTAAAGTTTCTTAATTAAGCTCATGGTTATCTTGGGAAGAACCCTAGGGTTTTGCATTACTTGATTCATCATTTTCTATGTCTGCACTATATTAGTAGAACAACTATAAATGCAAAGAACTTTAGGGTTTTGCATTACTTGATTCATCATTTTCTGTGTCTATACTCTGGAAACATAATTTCAGTTGATTTTTGTTTTATATATCATGTGATTAGTCTCACCCACGTGAACATTCCATTTACTCTAATAGAATTCATGACCACCTTGACTCTTGGTGCACATTTACCCTATAACATGTTGCTAACCTATTTGTTTTATTTCTATATGATCAATCTCTCTCAACACTCATGCAAAGCTTTAACTTCCAAATTATGTATCAATGAATTAAGGTAGATGATTTGTAAAGACAAACATGAAAAATCTAAGTCAAGTAACTCTACGAGTCAATCTAATGGACCCAGTGAGTCAACTGAACTAGAAAATGACCATGATGCCCTTAATAGTCCACTAACTTTACCAAAAGGTTTGAAATCCATCTTATTGTATCTAAAAGTCATATGCCCATATTAAATCTCTTAAGCACACAAGGTCTAGTGCATAAAATCCAAGTGACACAGCAAGTAGGAATTGATATGAAACATCCACAAAGCCTTACATCGTCTGAATTACACTATCAAGACTTCTACAAAAGCCAACCAAGTCATGAGGACTTGTTTGAACCAAAAGCCCTAGCAGTTGATACTCCCATATTAGTTGAAAATCAAGGAAAGTTTCTAGTTATAGTTTCACCTCCATTAGCCATAACAACAACACCAATAAGCTCCACCTCTACACTAGCAAAAAAGAAGGAACCATCAAGTTCTACATCTGCTTTTTCTTTAGATAATGTTCTTGATCCTATCATAAGTCGAAGAGGGAATGATTACTTAAAGATGATTGTTGATGCATTCCTAAGAGCCTCACCACTCATTCCAATGCAGTTGCTTTTGGGAATGCCCTAGTCCCAAGGCATTGGTCCTAGTATTGTATCATACATTTTGTATCTTATAATGAGATTTATGTATTATACATTCGTGTCAATGAATAAAGGCATTAATCTATTTATTATATACATCTTATGCAATATTATAGATAGAGTATCCAATGAACATATCCATATTCATGTTGACAAGTGTCATGCACTTGGCAGTAAGACCATAGATAGGGAAAACAATATGACTATAAAGCCATCCATAGTCTGTTCCAGTCCTGGGAATGAATGGAACCAAAGACTATCATAAGCTTGGTTGTATGGCGGTGTCTTACCGGCTATCGAACATGGAATATCAACCAAGTTCATGAGTACGTGTAATGGGGCATAGTACTGGATAGATCCACTAAACAAGAAATCCACATGGTATAGTATCACAAGTGATTCTCGTGTAGTACTTATATGGATCCTTTTGACCTGACCATGTTGTGGTCTTGCATATGAAGTGACACACTTTGGTGTACCACTAAAGGTCCTATAACAAGGTGCCAAGTATGGGTATGTTCGGGTGTGCCAGAGAGCATGGCAAGGACTATGAACATGCAGAAGGGAATGTCACTTAGTAAACCACTGATAAGATATCACCGGCCTTTTGATGAATGCAACTGATAAGAGTGTGGCCAGACCTAAATAAGTTGGAACTTGTTTGTGAGTATCGGTTCATTCAGGATCAAATAAATGTCCAGACACAAAAGACGGTGATGACGCCATGCCTCCGTGTTGGACACCGATATCAATGACATAGGATGTATAAGTTCAACTACATGGTGAAGACTTCCATGAGACTGCTGTCTTTATCTTAATTAGGGGCTGTAATGGCTTGTTAGAGCCCACCTGTAATCCGTGGGCCTTGGGCCCATTTCCAACATAAAGACGGGCCCACAGGATCATACACATAGAATTCTGAGTTTGAACTTGTCGGATTGCCCATATACTTGGAGTATACATACTGGAGAGATAAATATTAACTAATTAAATTATAGATCAATTGGATTATGTTGGACATGCCCTAGTCCCGAGGCATTAGACCTTGTATTTGCATTATATATTTATTGGATTTATGTATTATACATATTTTGTGTCATTAAATAAAGGCATTAATCTGTTTATTATATATCTTGTGCTATATTTTAAATGGAGTATCCAATGGACATATCCATATCCATATTGACAAGTGTCATGCACTTGACAATAAGACCATGGATAGGGAAAATGATATGACCATAAAAAGATCTGTAGTCTGTTCCAGTCACGGGAATAAATGGAACTAGAGACTATCATTAACCTGGTTTTATGGTGGTGTCTTACCGACCATTGGATATGGGATGTCAACCAAGTTAATGGGTACATGCAAAAGGTGTATGGTACTGGATAGATCCATTAAACGAGAAATCCACATGATAAAGCATTATTAGTGATTCTCATGTAGTACTTGTATGGATCCTTTGACCTGACCATATGATGGTGCTGTATGTGAAGTGACATACTTTGGTGTACGCCTAAAGGGCTTGTAAAAGGGTGCCAAGCATGGATACATTCGGGTATGTCACTGAGCATGGCAGTACTATGGATATGCAGAAGGGATATGTCACTCAGTAGTCCACTGAGAAGATATTACCGGCCTCTTGATGAATGTGACTGATAAGAGTGTGGCCACATCGAAAGAGCATCAGTACATTCGAGATCAAGTAAATGTCCAGACACAAAAGAGGGTGACCAATCCATGCCTCTGTGTTGGACACCGATATCAATGACATGGGATATACAAGTTTAAACTACAGGGTTATGATTTCAGTTGGACTGCCATCTCCATCTTAATCGGGGCCTGCAGTGGCTTGCTAGAGCCCGCCTGCAGTCTGTGGACCATAGGCCTACTGCCAATATAAAGATGAGCCCACAGAATCATACACATTGAACGTCTGAACACAGACTTAAGGGATCACCTGTATACTTGGAGTATACACACCGAAGAGAGAGGATTATATTAATTATATTATAGGGATCAATTGGATCGATCAAAATAATAAAATTAATATTTTTATTGGCCTTCTCATAATTAATTCAATGAATTAATTTATGAGATTATTTCCTATGCAGAAATATTTTACATGTATAGGTTGACATGTATTTGATTTCACGAAGATCTAATTTAATTCCTTGGTTAAATTAATTGGTCAAATCAATTTCAATTTAAATGTATGTAATATATTATATGGTATAATATAATAGCATACATGTTAAATAGAAATTAAATTTGAAATTAAATCGAACCATAAGAATTAAAATTGGATGTGGGCTTAAAAAGGTGAAAAACCCGCATGAAATTAAATCGAATTAGGCGTAAAATTCCCAAAGGGAATTTCGGCCCCCTAGGTTATAAATTCGGCCAAGATGAACAAGAAAGGCAGCCGAAATTCTTGTGAAGCCCCCTCCTCCCTTTCATTCGATCTTTCGCTAGCACGGGTCGTGTTCGATAGCCGTTTGTGTACGTGAACACGGAGGGAATCAATTTTGGTTTCTGCAGCCATCTCTTGAAGAGATATTCTTGGTAAGAATCTATCCTCTTCATTTTCAATTTTAAAGATTTACAATTTTCACATCAATTGCTCATGGGCACGGATTTGAGGAAATCACCGCGTTCTTCCGCATATAATCGGGTAATTTCCAGTGAAAAATCCCAACAGATTGATCAATATAATTTAATTGATATGTATTTTAATTGGGAATTTATTTCCCGATGGAAATAAAATACATAGATAGGTCTATATGTATTTGATTTAAGTTGAATCTCAATTAATTTAATGGGTCAAGTTTAATCAGCAAATCAATTTTAATTTGATGACATGTGCATTATATAATATGGTTTTATATAAATATGTGCATGAAAATTAAAAGAGAATTACACTTAATTTTACCCATAATAATTAATTTTGATTTAAGGATTTATGGCATTAAAATCCTAACTTAAAATCTAATTAAGCCAAAGCCTTTAATCAAGACCATGATTTGAGCCAAGAGTTAATTCTCTTAAATGAGAATTTTAGCTATAAGGGAAATAACAAGGCTGAAATTTTCAGCTATCTCTTGCTCTTCTCCTTTGATCCGCCGCTAGCACGGGTTCTACTCAATAGACGTTCATGTACGTGAGGATGGAGGAAATCGATTTCGGTTTCTATAACCGTCTCTAAAAGAGACATAGAAAGGTGAGAATCTAATTCTTGATCTTTTGTTTTTATGTTTTTTATTTCCATTTCAATTGCTCCTGGGTCACGAATTTGAGAAAATCGATCCGAGCTTTCTCTTTTATTGGTTGATTTTCTATGAAAAATCCTACAGTTGCCTATGGCAAATCAGGTGCTTGAAGTGCCAATTATCTTGCCAACTAGTACCTTTGCACCTGTGATGTCTTCAGCAAATCTAGTGACCACTTCAAGGCCCTCAGTGATGAATCCTCCTCTAACAGTGTTGTCCATTATGGAATCTATTCGATCCACTGCCTCAACTATGGAGACAATTGTGCAGCTTTTTCATGAAACGGTCAAACTTGTGACCACTCTACTTCAGTAAGTAAAAGGTTTCAAGCAAGGCAGAAGTTGTTCCTAAAGTTGCTACCCCATCTGGTGATGCACCACATTCCTCCTCTTCGAAGCAGTGCCACCTGTACCTTAAAGTCCATAAGTTGAGCCATAATGTTGATGATATTGTTTCTGCTATGGAGCACAACTTCACTTTGGTGCCCGAAGGAATTAGTCATCGGACAGAGTGTGTAGTTGGTTGGAAGAATACGATTGATGAAATTGAGTCTTTTTTTAAGGCTATGGAGAATGAACTATGTTTTATGTTTATGCTTTGGCTGCTAGCTTTTGAATAATATTTTTAGATTGTATGTATGTATTTCTTATGTATTTTTTGTTGTATTATAGTTTCTCCAGGACCCTCTTTGATTGTTGACAAAAAGGGAGAACTATGGAGTAGTGTAAAGAATAGCAACAGTAGCAGAAAAAAGAAAGAAAGGAGTGCAACAGAAGTTATCCTGAAGGACTAGGTGCTTTAACCTGTTGTTGTTTTATTAATAATGCTTGAGTATATTGTGCTTAAGTACAGTTTAATTTGTTTAAGCATAAATATTTATTGAAGTGTGATGGCACACTTCTTCTCATTATTATGCCGATTATTCCATGAGTTGAGAATGTAATATCTTATGCATGAAATCTTTGATTGCTTTTGCTATTTATAGGTACAATTTAAGTGAACTTAGTTGACTGAGTTCAATTTTTGAACTTATATTTACTTTGGATTGATCTTCCAAGATATAATTCATATAATATTGGATCTTATAACTTTGATCTTAATTTTAAATGATTCTAGAAGATATAAGCTTGTTTATCTTAAAGCTCTGACCATAATATAATTTATATTCACTATGAGTTGAAAGTTTGATACTTTTATAACTCTAATCTTTTATGTAATATCTTTTGAGTTTAAACCAAGTATAAAATGAACTTTTGTTTCTAAGTTTATCTTGAAGACATCTTGAAATGTTGAATACCTTATAATCTTATTATGAATTAAATATCTTGTCTTTCATTCTTTTGTATATCATTCTTTCATAAGATCTAATAATTCTTTATGTAAACTGAAATTTCAGGATAATGATCTATGAATGTTAAATTCCCTTATTTGCTATGATACATGAATTTTCCTTCACATAAATCAAAGTCACTTAGTTATTTTTATAAAAATTATTTTATACAACATACGATAATGAAGAAGTGAAAATGAATTAAACAAGATACACATATTCAGGGGGAGTCAACATCAATGCAAAGAAGTTTGATTCACTCTTATGCTTAAAATTTGAGCCATATATTTAAGAGGATTGAATATTCCCAATTGATTATCTCTATTCTACAATGGTTTTGTCATCATAAAAAAGAGGGAGAATACTGGATCAATAAGTATTTCAACATGTTATCTTTTACTTGGTTTTGTTGATAACAATAGAGAAGATAATCAGTACAAGAGACTATTCAAGATCAAAGTGTTCGAAGACTACACAAAGAAGAAGATTCCATCTATAGTTTTTAGTCAATTAAAATGAGTCATTCTTGGAGACAGAATCATCATCATCGGTAATATAAAGTTAAGCGTGCTAAAAAGTATTCTTCAAAGATAAAGAGATTAGGATATCTTCATCTCAGTAATAGCACACTAAATGGTAAAGAGAAAAGAGCAAGGCACAAGTACTTCATCAACGTTCAAGAATTAGTGAGCTAAAACTGAATACACGCAGAAGAAGATGAAATAACGGCTAGATGATGGCTTTTAGGATAACAACTAGTTTCTTGCTCTTACCTATATAAGTAGATGAAAATCAGTTTGAGGAGAGTAAGAGAAGACCAAATCCCACTTTATGAACATTCTCTCTCTATAATAGAGCAACTCTCCATACAAAGAAGAATTTTTTAGCTTCAAGAATTTTTCTTCCTAGTCTCTCCTACAACATCAACAAACTGAGTTCTTATCTAATGTCGAAGTAGGAAGATATTAGTGATACATTTGTACTACCAAATCTCTATGTTTTGTAATCACTAGAGCTTGTCATTTGAGCTATAAAATTAATGTTGTAAAGTTTCTCAATTAAGCTTTAAAAATGAGGTTGTAAGTTTCCTAATTCAACTTGTAAAAATTAGGTGATGAGTTGCTCAATTTTCCTCGAGAAAAATTGAGTGTAAATTTCCTAATTGAGCTTGTAAAAACTAGGTTAAGTGTTTATCAAAATTTTCAAGAAAAATTGATGAGTAAGTGATGGGATTCACTTACTTTGGTAGCTTTAGGTTGTAAGGCTATTAGGCTTGATTCTTGCTCGTCCAATAGAATCATTTTTTAAACTCTTATGCCGGAAGCTGGGGTTGAGGAGTAGGTCGAACTTGCTGAACCTCTATAAATCTCTTGTGCATAATCCTTTTAACTCAAAGTCTCTTAAATTCAAGCGCTTTATCTTTTACTATATCATTTCTCATTTGAGTGTTTGAGTATTGCTTGTTGGGTTGAATATTATTTCTTGTTATTGCTCTCGCATTATCGCATTCCTTGCAAGAGTATTTCATTGGGCAAAAATTTGTTATATATTCATTTCACACCCTCTTGAATATATTTGTCATAAGGGACTAATAGGGTTAATTGTACTGATGGTCTCTGAAGTTTGGAGTTTAAGCGTCGACATACACTAAATTTTAATTTGTATCACTATCTTTTATTTTGGTATCAATATTGCTATAATCCGTCAAAATCTAGCACCAAAATAAAGACGTGACAAGTCAAGACCAACCTAACCTATTCGCACGATGTCACATAATTTCCAATAAATAAAAAAATCTAATACTTGTCACTAACGTAATATCCACATATACAACATTATATGAAAAAAAATTTAGAATTCAAAATTGGTTGGACTGACATGATGTCGAGCATGTAAGACTTGGTATTGACCCGTCATACTATCATTTTGGTGCCACATTTCGATAGATTTAGGCAAAAGTGACTTTATTGCCATTGAAATAAAGATTCAAAAACTTAATTGACACAAATTAAATTTTCATAGATGTGTAAACCACTAATTTTAGCGATCATGAGAATAATTCACCCACCTTAAAGGCCAATGAATTTTTTTTTTTTTATCTGAAGAGGAGCAGAGGAATAGCCCAAAGGATACAAATAAAGCAAAAAGGAGATAAAAATATCCCTAAACATAAAAATCATTACAGCTAATGCACTCCTAACAAAAAAGTTCAATAAGCTATAGGAGACACCCAAAGCATCCTAATTAGTGACATTTGTAGTCATACCACAGGGACCAAACTCTGTAACAACTTTTGGATAACTGGAGCCACTCCATAAGGGCTTGCTTAATTTTATTGGAAGGTTTGATACTGGAACCTCTCTTCTTTCTCTGCAGAGCATTATGTGTGTTTTTCGGCACATAAAATTTCTTGCCTTTTCCGAGATTTCGAGTGACCATTATGTTCTTTGCCTCTCTTAAAGAAGTCATTATCTATTGAAAGCCACAATTGTATCTTTGGAATGATCAAGACCATTCCCCATCTGAATTTGAACTAGATGTTGCCGAACGATAGAATTCTTTGTATATATATATATTTCAATTTATACAAAAGGAATTTTGAAAATTTGGGGTTTGAAATTTTAAATTATTAAAGAAGAAAAAAGTAATGGATTTATACTCAATTTCCATAAACATTATATAAAGCTATAAACTCAAGATATAGAGTAGTAGCGGTGTTTGTATGTGAAATTGTAGTACTAAGTTAGTTAAAATTCATCAAATCAAAGCTTAAATAAAATATTATATTTGTCAAATGGGCAATTACATTAGACTTGTTTTGTTTATATGTAAAGAAAAGAAAAAGAGAAATTGATGTTTGAAACACAGCCTGGATTGATTGTTACGTATTTCTGCTTTGTACATATATCAGTGGCTGCTAGGTTTCTAATTATTATTATTATTAAATTAAGTAAAAGAATATCCAATTGATCATATAATAATAAAGTTCAACTATAGGCAAATTGGAAAAACTCGCCGCTACCATCTTTTCTCTCCCAAAAGAAAACACATCTAAAGTTTCAACTTTTAAGAAAGAAAAAGAAAGCCGGTCTTCCTTCTTTCTTCTCCATAATCCCCTTTTTTCCCATTTTTGTCCTTTCATGTTTTTGTTTCGTTCTGAGTGATTTGATTAAAAATACCTCGTTAAAGATTGACTTATAACTGTTGGATCAACATTTTTGTTTCACTATCATTCGATTTATATTCTTTCAAGTCTAACACAACGAGCGGAAGCGTTTCTTTCTGTTAAAGACCTTCGGTCATGGTCAGTATATTTTATTAAAACGATCTTTTTAGATCTATTTACTTGGAAGGATTACAGCATTGGAAATTTTGTTGGAATTGTTATCTTATAATAGTGGATCGATCGACAATGACTAGATTTTTTTCAAGTTACATTTATAGTCTTAGTTTTTATTTTTTGTTTCTATCATTTGTGGATTTATTTTTGCCCCTTGTGGTCTTTGTTTCCCGTTTATAAAAATTTGTTATCTAGATTTAGTCTAGATTATGATATGAATTTTTTCGTTTTTTCCTTGATGTATTATTTCCCTTATTGAAATAATATACACCATGTTATAAAAAAAAAATCAATACACAATTGGTGGTCTTATTTTGAATTTTCTTCTATAATTCATCTCAATAAATATAGCCTCCGCTTGTTTATTGGGTTGACAAACAAAGTCCCTTATTCCTTTATATATATATATATATATATTGATAATTGCACACTTGCAACTTTGATTTTAGGAATTGCTAGATATTTTTAAATTTATATTTATTTGATGGATGGAGTGGGAAAGGAGGGGAAGAGAGAGAAAAAAAAGTAAAAGAAATATAAACGTTTTATATTTTAAGTATATAAAATAAAATAAATTTTGGATAAAAACAACCATTGCTACGTCATTAATTCTAATTATTTTTCAAATTAATTTTTTATAATATGAAAAACCATGAGACACTTTTTTATAAAAAAAATATCGTTCTCATTTTTATTAAACCATAGAATCACATGATATGGTTTTGAGCTTTCTCCTTCTAAAAATAAAAATTCTTCTATTATTTATTCTCTTAAATTTCTATTATTATTTTTTTTATTAATTTAATAAAATATTTTTAAACTAATAATAAATATTATTAAGAATCTTAACTATTTTTAAATAATATTTTTTTTTTATCTTATGATCTATTAGGTATATTAAAGATGAAATTACTATTTTATGTCATTCTACCCTTAATTTTATATTTTTTAAAATAAATAATTAGTTTAAAAATAAAATATGAAATTAATGATATAAGAAATTAATATATTTTTACCATTGAAAAATAGGAAAAAATGTGACTTTGTCATCATTAAATTTAATTTGATGTATGACTAATAAAAGGAATAAAATGTTAATAATGATAAATACAATATAATTAATTCACAAAACCACATGAACTAATGTAAAAACATCTCTATTAACATTTTTTTTTTTTGAAAAAAAAATGAAACTCATTTCTCCCACCAAAAAAAAAAAAAAAGAAAGTGGACAAGACCCATTTTCCCTTTTAAGTCCTAAAAAAAATCATTTTCCCTTTTCTTCCGCCACTCACTCTTAAGGGTAAGTATGGATCGGTTCGATTCAATATATGAACCGAACTAAACAAATCTGAATTGTATAAAAAGAAATTTTTGAAATTGAACCAATTCAAATTATATTTTAGTTTGGTTTGGTTCGAACTGAATTAAATCAGCTTGGATCAGTTTCATTTGGGAACAATCTAAACAAGTTTTTTTTAATGTACAAGTAAATTTATTTATATAATTTTAGAGTTAAATCTAAATAATCATGTAATTAATTTATTAAATTTTGAACATACAAAGTAATACTACAAAAAATAAAATGGTAATAACATACAAATATTTAGAAAAATACAAACAAGTATAATTTATTTATCCAATTAAATTTCAATATCATAAAATAAAAATATTATTTTGATATTAATGATATAATGACTTATTAAAATTATAATAATACTAAATAATAACAATAATAATGTAGTTTATCAACAATAATGTATAAAAATATTATTAATAAATTATGTACTTCGGTTCAGTTTTATTTGGTTTAAAATAGAACCATTCAAATCTGATCCAAAAATCGAATCACTTAAACATTAGAATTTGAACCGAACCAAATTATTAATTAAATTTAATTAGTTAAACTAATTAGTGTTTGTTTAAAATTTTCTTAATTGATATTACAAGTTCAAGTGCTAACGTAAAGGTATTATATATTTATTGAATGTGTATTTTAATGATTTTATAAAATTTATATTTCATTATGTCAAAAGTATTTTTGATCAAAGTATGTTAGATATCATGAATTGAACCATTAATATAATATATATATATATATATATATATATATATATATGTATATATGTATATATATATATGTATATATGTATATATATATACACATATGTATATATATATACATATGTACATATGTGTATATATATATATATATATATATATTGGGAGAAGATAATTTTTTGTTTAGAAGTCATGAGGATTAAATTCATGAATTCTACATTGACTAGGGGAATGATAGTGGATGAAGGTGTAAATATCTTGAAATAAGCTTACAAATTTGAAAATAATAATTAATTATAAGGAATTGATGTGAGATAAGACATGGTCGGAAAGGGAAAGATGGCAATAAATGGGATAGTTGCCTGTTTATGTTGAGTTTCAATTGATGGGACTGTGACTTGATTAGGTGTGCAACTCATAATCTTTCATATTGCCTTTTCGGATTTGCCCATATTTCACCGAAGCTATATTCATACCCTTTAATTTTTGTCTATTTAAACTTTATGCACCTTCTAATAAAATTATACTCTTCATGTTCAATTTATTTATAAAAGTTGTCTAACTTAACTGGGTTATATCTAGGATATAAATGGAGCGAGAATTTCTCCCTGTTGATGATCCGTCCAAACAGAGAATTTTCGATAAAATTCTCTATTGGATGATGATCAGGATGATTTTATCTTCAAAAGACCAACAAGGATGAGACAGATAGCTCCAATAACGGTCCAATGAGTATTCCAAACGCAACAAAGCCAAAGATAGATAGTATAAAAGGAGTGGACTAAATCATTTTAAGGTAAGTCACTACATCTGCTGCACATTTATTCAAGCAAAATACATCTTGAGTCCTTGTACTTTTCCATTTTATGCAATCAACCTTTGATCTTTGTTTTACATACATTGCATATATGATATTTTATTTTTAGGTCTAGTCACCCAGTTTAACACCATTCGTCATAGGTGGAGCCTAAACTCTCTTATAAGGTGCGTTAGCTCATTCCCCTTACCACATCAAACGTCACGTCATTTTTTGGCCCCACATAAAACTTAGTTTGTCCAACCTCTAAACCCAAGCCCATTCAAATAATATCGACCCATGGCCCTCTTCTAACCCGTTTATATAAACATATTTTATATTTTATCAATATTAGATATGTTTATATAAACGGGTTAAAAAAGAGTCTGGGTCGAATTATTTGAATGGGCTTGGGTTTGTGCGTTGGATAAACCAAGTCTCATATGGGGCCAAAAAATGATGTGTCACCGGATGTGGCAAGGGGAACTAGTTAGCGCGCCCGATAACAAGGTCTAGGCTCCATGCGTGAAGCGGATGTTAAAACTGGACGACTAGACTTAAAATAAAAGATCATCTATCCAATGTGTGCACAACAAAGACCAGAGGGTGATTCCATAAAATGAAAAAAGTATAGTGGGGCTCAGGCTGTGTTTTGCCCTTCTATTTATTTTTCTACGTTATCTATATGCACATTGAATTAGACTTTAGAGGGTCTTTGACTAACCCCCCAAAACCTCTTCTTGTGATAGCATATACCTCTTTATGAGTCATCAGCTCAGTAGTTTCTTAAGATACATCCCTACTACGCTACTGTAAGAACTTGCAAATGATGTCATCATGATATTATCCTTCCTATTTTTGGAGCATATTTGTCTCCTAAGAAAGAATATTGTGTTGTAATTTATAATATCAAAATACACTTTATTTTTTTTAATGATACTTATTTTATTCTTTTTAAATATTATATGCTATTCGTGTAGAAATTCCCTTTTTTACAGTTGTAATTCTTATAAATGTAGTATCTATTTTAATGATATTCGAATTCTAAACCTCTCATTTTGAGAGAGATATCCTTAATATTAGGAACTAGTCGGATGGAAACTTTGAGAGTGCTTTTATTCTATCACAGTTTTTTTTTTTTTTTTTTTAATGACAATAAAAGTTTGATTTTCATCCAAATAATACTAATTAATACAAATATTGTTTTCTTTTTTGGTTGATAAAGCGAGGGCAGGCAGGGATTGTGACTGGTGAGAATATTGTTGAATCGGTGTTGATATTTTATTATAGTGCATTTTCTAATTCCATATGGTTTCAATTTTTTTTTTTTATTCCTAACTAGAAGGGCAAATAGATTGTAGAAAACTTTAGCAAATTAAGGCTAATTTAGCGGCTTTTTTTTTTTAAGAAAAAAAAAATTAATATAGCGGCTTTCTACATAAAAAAAAATATAGATATATATATATATATATATATATATATATATATATATCAATATTTTCAAAAACTATACAATTAGCATCATAAAAAATTACAATAATGACATAAATTTTTTCTCTCCAGAAATTTTTTTCTTTCTCATATCTCTAGTTTTTTTCTCTCCTCTTCAATAATTAAAATCTAATTTTTTCAATTATCTTTATATCCCTTTTTTTTTTTTCAATTTTAGAAAGTTTTATTTTTTTTCTTCGAAATGAGATTAATATATATACTCTCTTTTTTTTCGTTTTTGGCACTAATATTGCACCTAAGATGTAAATAATGTGTATATACTGCTTCTATATTGATGTTATACTTATTTTCTTTTTCTTTTGTACATATATCGTTTTTATATTAGTATAGAAGAAAGTTGTATAAAAGCACTATATACACAGTATTTTTAAATTGTGTTTAATATTAGTGTAAAAAATGAAGACAAAAAAAAAAGAAAACAATTAATATAGATATGGATATCATTTCGAAGAAAAAAAAAAGAACGAAAAAACTTTCTAAAATCGAATGAAAAAAAAATGAACGGATATAAAGATGAATGAAAAAATAAATTTTAATTATAGAAGAGAGAAAAAATAGAGATAAGGCTATAGAAATATTTTAAGGAAATGGAGAGATAATGTGTTAAAGGAAATGTCATAAGTGTAATTTGTAAAAGATACATACATATATATATATATATATATATATATATATATATGTATTTTTAATAACTAGGCTTTCATTAAGATAAATCACTAGCCAATACGGCCTGAATACAATGAGGGGGGTTAGACCCCCAAATAATGAAATCTGACATGGAATTGGCTGCCTTAGCAAGATTGTGAGCGGCCATATTCGCAGACCTCTTAACATGGACAACTGTAACATTAGTCATGGTTGATAACAATTCCTTGCAATCTAACACCACCAACCCGAAAGGAGAATAGTCTACTGAAGGAGATTGTAATGCTTGTACCACCTGAAGGCAATCCGTTTCAATAATCACATTTTGATTGTTTTGTACACGCAGCCAACTAAGAGCTTCACGAACCTCTATCGCCTCAACTACTTTAGGGCTAGCACAGAATAGACCAGGATGCACAAAAGCCCCAACCAAGATACCAAACTCATCCCTAAGAACTCTACTTACCGCCGAAGACGTGTTGAAAATTGCACCGTCTACATTGCATTTCAGCCAACCAGTTGGAGGTTTGGCCCAATGGTTCGAAGATCCACCTTGAGTAGGAGTAGAGACCAATCATTTTTAAGAGTATAAAATTTTTATCAGATAGTAATTGATTACCCTTTTATATTTATTTATTGAAAATAAATAAGATGTAATTATCTCATACGATAATGGTGGCTTTGGTTGAGTCGACGTAATTCAAGCCAACTAATTATGACCATCGGATGCAGTGGTCAAAAAAGCTCCGTTAGTCTATCATTTGTATTTGGCATAAAGGGTTCTTGATAGGATTTTTAGAATAAATAAATTCTATGGTTATTTGTTTTGTTTTAAAACAAAGTAACTATAGAATATAATAAAAATAATATTTTTCTCTTTCCAACGCAAAACATATGCTTTAAGAATTTTGTATGATTGTTACTAAATCCTAGCGGTCTTAGCCTCAAATTCTCTAGCCAAAAAACCCCAAATTTCATTGTTTTTTCGAGAGGAGGAAGTTCCTCCTATCCCTCTGTATCTTTTTCCTTTCTTTTTGCATAAAATGATTTCGGTATTTTTTTCTAGTTTCATTTTCAAAATCAGCTTCTTCAGTTGTAGATCTATTCTAACACAATACAAATCTGTTAATTTTTCTTTAGTGCCTTGGTCATTATATGTTTTTAGTTAAAGATTGTTTAAGATTTTTATACTTTAATTATTTAAATCTATTATATGTATGCAAGATCTGGAAAAAATATATTTAAATCTGATAAATTAATGCAAAAATTGTGAGCTCTTATGGCTGTGAATCTTCAATATCGTTTTTTAGAGTTTGATAAAATATTGGATACATCGTTTTTTTGTTGCTTTAATAAGTAAACTTTATATTTTTCCTTCCACTAGCATGCATGAGTTCTTTCTCACCAATATGTGCGAATATTTTTGTTGCCGTTTTGTTGTTCAAAGACGAGCCAATAGAGCTACTCACTGCTTAACGCATATTTCAGATGAGGCTATTGGATTTAGGTTTACATTCACTCATTCTTGTGTAGTTAATCTTTATTTTAATCAAATACTATTTCTTTCAAATAAAACAAAAAAGAATACTCTATAATTTCCTTCAAAGTACTTACGGCTTGTATCTCAATTGATAACGCAAATTGGGTTTGTGAAAAAAGACTCTGGGAATCCCATTAAATACATTTGAGCTCAAAGGAGTCTACCATTGGTTGAAATTTCAACTTTGATCCTGCCTGCCCGCAGTTCATCGACCAAAAGAAAACAATATTTGTAAATTCGTGTGGTGGAACTCCTCCATAACGGTACACCAGGCATACATTACCAAATTATTGTCTCCAAGAGCATCATCTTGGCCAAAGAGATTTCTTCCGTCTTCCATTAGTATGTGAATAACAGTGAATTCATTTAGTGGTCATATGTATTTCAAATTAATATAGTTGCAATCAATAGAACACCTGCAGAAATAGATTAGACACATAACGTTTATGTTTATCTATTTATTTATTTTTTACTTCGCTTTTGTTTCATCCAATGTGTATATGAGGAATTGTTTTAAAATGTTACTCAAAAACAAAGATGATATATATATTTTTTGTAATGAGACCTTGGAATTCATTGCCGTAAAAGGGCAAATAAACTAAGTAGCTAATAATAGGAAAATCAGAAGTAGCCATGGTAATTGTATGTTTCAAATAGATTGGCCAAGAAAATATCATTAGAAAACCTCCCAAAGTCCTACATAACATCTTTGTATTGCTTGACCAATTATGACCTTGAGTATGATACTTCGACAATTCTAATATCACAAAAGGATGACAAAGATCCTAATTCCATTTGTTTCACTCATCCCAATACAAAAAGAAAAAATGTGCAGAACAGCCAAAATTGGCGAACAGCTAAAGAACAACAGCAGAAATAGTTCAACTCGAAAAGTATTGTTATTATATATGCAAGTACAAAGAACATGTTGTGACCCATATCCCCAACTAAAAATGTATAGGATTTAGATAATATCCAAATGACAGGACTACACATCACAAAAGCTCAATTATTCAAATAACAACGACTTCCCTCTAATACACAGCAATAACCTCCGTATGTGTGAAAATAGAACAAAGTTGTTCCTGAGCATTAGCACATAGATAAAGAGAGAGACAGATCAGAACCCAGAATTTCAATGAATAATGAAAGTCAAAGTGCTTGAAAAGATTTATAATGACTTCCTACAGTTTCAAAAAACAACCAGAATAACTCTCAATAAGTGATTGTAGAAAAACATTATAAACACTAACAGAGTCTTGTCAACACCCTTAGTTGGGTAAAAATAAATACATAAAATTATACAGAAACTAATCAAACACAAACCTAAATGAAAAAGGTCTTATAAAATAATACAGTCAAATTCATTAAGTACACACACAAAATGCAAATACGCACTGACGGAAACATAGATATCTTCTCAATGAGAATCCAACATACATACAACAAAAACGAGTTCTATAATAAGAAATACAAAGCTAGACAACTAGCAGAAAAAGTTAAGTATTAGCAGAATAAATATCCATCCCTAATGTGTCTTTGCCTAATAAGTACCCCGGCAAGGTGCATTGACTTAGCCATGTTAGACTTCAACACAAGTGTTTGAAGACGTCTATCGAGAAAGTTCTCCACATTAGGGCCAAAACGTAATCAAGCTTGTTATAGCTTTCATCTAGAAGTCTATACCTATTTATTCTTCTCAGAAGAGTTTCATCCGCAAAAATTTGTTGTGGGTTTTTCTCATCAAGGGTAAGAAGCTTGCAGCATTATGAATGTGACCCAATATATAATGAACCCTCTAAAGCTCACTCTTATAATAAAGTCCCACATTCAAACATAACACAGAACCAAACAGCTAAACAAGAAAGTAGGTCAAAACATAACACAATATAAAAAGATCTAAACAGAGAAATGGAATTATCCACAGTTGAGAACACTATTAAGACTGTATAAGCTCACCGCATTTGCTTGTACAAGAACCAAACAGCTTGCTTTGCCCTTTCGCTTGTACAAGCTCACTGCATTCGCAGCCACTTCTCTCAATGTCCCACCAAGAGTTTGATCTCTAGAATTTTGGGGAATTTGGAATTTCTGGTGAAAAATTTAATTTTATTATTAGTCAAGTAATAAATGATTGAAAATGATATTGACCCACCTGGAACTTGCTGAATGCAATTTGACGATTAAATTCTTGGAGTAGAATATCTTCTTCCCTTTTTGTCATCCCCCATATATCCCCATCTTGCGCCTTAGATGTCATTCCCAACCATCAAGCTTGCCCTTAAAGTCCAGCAGCCTAGGGTGTCTGGGTTGTCTCGGTCATTGTTGGAGTATCAAATCTGCAAGTACGAAACTATGTATCACAGAAGTTTTAAATAACCCAGGAGGCAGATCAAAATTAACATGCACAAACAGAAATATAAAGTATGCAAGAATTTAATAGCTGAGACTTCAGCTCTGTTTACTAACTAGAAGTTCGACATGAGAGAGAGATTAACATGTAGTAGTAAATTTTCAAATCCTACTTGTATACTGATGATTCATTATAAAACCACCACATTGGAAATGGGAGAGAGACACTTGAACAAAAAGGGACAAAATTTTCCAAACCAAAAGAATTGCAGGACATACAAAAAATTTAAAGTTGTGGAACAGTACTGGATAAAAGTAAAACACACCTTATACTGAAACCTTGAAGGATCAACACATAATATGCATCATTTTAGTTAACATACTAGTGTTTGGAATCTGATATAGGTCAGTAAGATATATCGCGAAAATTAAAAATTGACACGCAAACTCACAGACCTAAGTTTGTCTGATTCTTGATGATATATCAAGTTTATTAACCTGGAAATCTGATCGCAAACTTCATGAGAATAAATGACAAGGATATTTGATTATGTTCACTTATTTTTACATGAAAAGAATATAATGTTGTAGTCAATTTCCTTGTTTGTGTACCTCTTTTCCACAACAATACTTCGTGAAATCATTATCATTTTAATTGATGCTTCATCCAATTTCCTTCATCAAGTGATTATCGATTTCAATTGTGCTGCATCCAGCTTCCTTAACAAATCTTTCTCTGTACTCAACAGTGCGCTTGCCAAATTTGTCTTCTTCATTCTCCCACCATTTGCTACAATCTGGCAACCTTCCAACAGATGCATAAATATTGGAAAGGAGAATGGAATCAGTAGGGTGTCTGTCATCTATTTCCACTAACATTCTCATTGCACATTCCCCTAGTTCAGCATTTCCGTAGACTCTACAAGCTGCGAGCAATGCACGCCAAGCAGTAGCATCACTCCTAATAGGCAATCTTTTTATTAAGTCATATGCTTCCTCTAGCAAGCCTGCACGACCTAAAAGATCAATTATGCATCCGTAGTGCTCTATCTTAGGTGAAAAGCCATATACTTGAACCATCTTCTCAAAACATTTCATTGCTGCCATAACCAGCCCACCATGACTACAAGCACTTAAAACTCCCAAAAAGGTTACCTCATTCGGTCTAAACCCTTCATCCTCCATCCTATATAAGAGATCAACAGCATTTCTTGCTCTCCCATGAACTCCATAACCTAAAATCATAGCTGTCCAAGATTTTACATCTCTGTCCTTCATACTATCAAAAATTTGAACAGCCTTATCCAAATATCCACACTTAGCAAACATATCCATTAAAGCAGTTCCAAGAACTGCATCCAACTCCATTCCTTCCTTTTCAACATAGTCACTAAGATACCAGCCTAGTTTTATCGATCCAGATGTAGCACAGGCTGACAGCATGCCAGCTAATGTAAGAGAATTTGGCTTCATTCCTTGGAGTTTCATGAGCTTTAGTAGAGCTAAAGCTTGTTCAAGTAGCCCCAGCTTTGCATACTTCTCTATCATACAATTCCACAGAATAACATCCTTTTTAACAACCACATCAAAAATTCTACGTCCTGAATCAATAAGTCCTGTTTTGGCATACATTTCTATCAAAGCAGTGACTACATTTATATTTGAAAAAAATCCAAACTTGATGCAATACCCATGAATTAAGTCCCCTCCAAGTGAATCTCCCAAATCAGCAAAAGCAGACAATACACTCAACATGGTGGCAACACTCGCTCTTAACCCACATCTAGCCATTTGCAAAAACAATTTGGCAGTTTCAGCAGGTTTAGATGCTTTTATATAAGCACCCAACAAAGAATTCCATGAAACCAAATCATTCTGTTCAGGAAATTCTTCAAACAATTTATAGGCTTCTCCAACTCTGCAGCAAATACCATAGAAATGCAAGAGTGTGTTCTTTACACTTATAAACGATATATGCCCAGATTTGAAGGCCATCCCATGGATCTCCTGACCTTTCTTGGCAGCCAGTTCACGATTGCAAGCTTTAAGAATTGAAATGAAAGAGAATTGGTCCAGTGTGATCCCATGGGTTCTCAGGTTACTGAAAACAACAAAAGCTTGTTTCGGGTCATTGCCAACAGAACATGCTCTAAGCATAGTATTGAACATGAAGAGATTTGGGTTTTGGATATCATTGAAGATTGAGGTAGCATATTTAACATCTTGTATTGCAGAAGCAAGAAGCTTGCTTTTAGCAAAAGAATCATTGTCAATGCCCTTTTTGACCATAAAGCCATGGATTTGAGAGATATCAGAGGTTTGTTTGGACGACTTCAACAAAGAAATGAGGTTGACAAAATTATCAATCTGCATGCAATCAAAACAAAAAGGGAAGGAAAGGTCACCAACCACAACAAGAGGAACAATTCAATGCATGAGAATTTACATAAAACATAGATAAGTTTATGACAAATGAAATATGAAATTCCTCATTTTGAACCAATGATGTGTTCTCTGTATTTAACATTTAACAATCATGCAAAGATATGACATATTTACCGAGTACAAAGCAACAGGTTTCATCATTTCATTTTGCAAAACATGAAAAGAAAGATTGAAGTTTCAATTTTTCTCTCCTAATACATTTTCAATCTTTTGTTGTAGACATTACCCTTTACATTCAAGATTTAGTGATGATTAGGGTTCTAGTTACCTTACATAGTACCTTTAATGGAAATAGATGATGCCTAGGTTGACAAGGAAAATATTTCATTGAAACGACCATGCTAGCAAATAATGAGAGCTTGATGGTATTGACCCACCTGGATCTTTCTGTGCGCAAGATGACAATCAAATTCTTGGGATAGAATATCTACTTCCTTTTGTGACATCTCCCATATATTCCCATATTGTGCCTTAGATGATGTTTTCCTGCTGTCAGGCTTGCTTTTAAATTCAGACGAGCTTTGGACTTTTGAGTTGTCCCCAACATTGTTGGCAGTATTAAACGTCCTGTAAGCAAAAAACTATTCATCACAAAAGGCTCGCACTAACCCAGGAAGGAGACTCTTCTAAGCTGACATTCATATCTTCAAAATTGCATATGTACAAACAACAGTATACAGTATCCAAGAATTTTGATAGCTGAAACTTCAGCTCTGTTCACTGATCAGAAGTTAAACAATAATAGAGAGACAGAGAGATCAACTGCATCTACTAGTTAATTTTTTAATCCTACTTGCATGCTAATCCTCCATACAAAACCACCACATCAAAGATTGAGAGAGGAACTTACACATTAAGGAACAGAATGCCTTTGAAAACTAATCACCGAAAGCATTGCAGGACATACAAGTGTGTTAAAAGTTCATGGAAGAGTAAAGGATAAAAGAAAACCTTAAACATAACCATGACAGATCACCATACAACGCATTTTAAATGCATCATTCAAGTAGTTTGGTTGACATAACCAAGGTTTGGAATCTGAAATAATTCAGTAAGAAATGTCATGAAAATTGGAAATCAACATGAAAACTCAGAGAGTCCTAAGTTTGCCGAGAGCTTAGATATTGTAGCTCGATTCTTGATGGTTTATTACGACAAATACGTGGACTAAAGACCTTTTTACCCCTGTGCTAGCACACTTTTTCCTTTCGCCCCCTATGCCCTGTAGTATACAAAAAGGCTTCAAAATGGCCCAAAATAAGCATATCCCGTCATGTTAAGTTAACAAAATATGCCTATTTTGTTAGCAGAATAGAACGGAATATGATTATTTTGGGCCATTTGGAGCTTTTTTGAATAGCACATGGGATAAAAAGGAAACATCAATAGGACAGGGGAAAAAAGGGCAAACCTTTGATAACACATGGGGTATAAAGTTCTTTAGTCCGCAAATACGCCAACCAGCTAATACCACTAGTCCAGATGATAAGGCCAAAACATTTACTTTCCTTAAAATAATTTTGGAACTGGTAATGATGTTTCCCAACATTTTAGCTCCAAGAACTACAACTGAAAGAACGTAATTATACAAATAAGAAGTGTAGTGAACAAACAGAAAGCATTTTGCTATAGATCACAGCAAAATGAACATGTTTCAAAGTAATAATAATTATTTCAATACAAAAAATACTTATTGCAGGTATGCAGATGAAGCTCGTATATTGTTCAAAATACAATCTCTGACATTGTTATGTTTTACATTGTGCCACCTTTACCTTATAACATAAAGTAATTAAGTGTGTTCGCATCCAGTAGGTCCCTTCTGGACATTGATCACAGAGAATGTCTACACTTAAATATTCAAATGAACTAATAACATCTCTGCTCAAGTCACCTTATAAAATTAGCTTAACACTAATCAACAGGGTATTTTTTGAACAATATTCTTTAAAACGGTATGAAGCACAGGCCCTCATATGGGTGTATGTACCAATGGCTGATATCATAATTGGAAAAAATAAAGAAATGAAAAAAATGCAACTACAGGTTCTTAGGTGCTCTGATGAGTAGCTTCATAAGAAGGGTAAGAGACGAATTTCGTAATTTTCCCTTCACATGCGCCATAGGTTGATTATACTTTGTTGTTAGCAGATACCGGATAAAAGTGAACAGGAAAATGGTAATTAATAGATAGAAAGTGAATTGAGGGAACGTACTCAGGGCAGCTATCAAACAATCGATCGATATCATCAGCGGCACGCAGACCGGAATCCCCCAACTTACCCTCTTGCTGCTTCTCAATTTGGTTCATCCGCTGCCCGGCATGAATACTCTGTTTCTTTAACCTGTAATCCTTATTCATATTCTCCAGACTGTAAAGCGAAGTACCATTGTCACTTCCATTGATTTCCTCCCCAAAAGCATTGTTTGTGGATGGGTAACAAACATCCGTCTCCCATGGAAATTGATTATTAGCCGTGATATTCTCCACGAGGCAAGCAGTTCCCCAGGCAGTGTATCGTTCATAATCGCCGTTTATGGTGGATAAAGAATTGAAGAGTGTGGTTGATGACAAATTTGATGCCTTTGGACGTAATGGCACTGCTCTTCTAAAGAGAATGGCGGCAAAAAGTCCAAGAGAATGCATATTGGGTTACATTCAACCCCAAAGAGCCTTTTCTACCATAACCAACAAAAACTGATAAGGCACCGATGGAGAATAAATAAAAATTAAGGAAAGAAAGACTTTTTTGGACCAATGGTGAGTGTTAAGTGCTTTGATAACGAGCCAGTAATTCAGTGATCTTTAACCAATTGCGATTCCACGCATCTTCGCTTTCCTGGGAATCTTAGCTGGAATCCCTTGAATGGTACCCGAAAGCTTCAGGCCCATCGACATGTCGGACCACAACCGGGCAGCAGTTGAGTCATGTGATTTTGAGAAAAGGCTTCTCTATTTTCAATTCCTATCAATTAAAGAAATAGCGCTTCCGTCAGTCACCCTATCACCGCAGGTTATGAAACATTTCAAGGGGTTAGCAGCAGTAGATTAGCTCTAGACTAGCCTTAATCTATTTTCCGAGCTAAGCCTCTCCGAGGGTGTCTGCTAACCATATATGTCGGGGACAGGGACTCAGAGGGAGAAAATGTGTCCCCGGCATACGAAAAAGAATCCAGGATGACGGCTTTCTCACCCATGATATCTGAGCAATTGAACTATTGATTTATCAATTGATTTGGTATTTTTTCCTACTAGAGCTATCAGAACAACATTGTGCTTTTGCTTCGATTCTTAAACAATTATCAGAATTACACAAAGTTAATGTTCATTGTTACCGTGGTAAAAATAGGATAAAAAAAAAGGTAAATTACCAAAAAAAAAAAAAAAAAAAAAAAAAAAAAAAAAAAAAAAAAACATATGGTTTCACTTTTTTTTGCAAATAAAGAACTGTGGTTTTTTTTGTTTACAAAAGAGGATTGTGTTTTAAAATGTTAAAAAAAAAAAGATAACTAACATTTTTCCGTTGAAAATGATGATATAGCGGAGGGTATTTTTAGTTATTTAACATACCAATAATTTATGTATATTATTTAAGAATTTTACATCAAAATTTGAATATTTTTCAAAAATTTTTCAATTTGTTATGATTTTTTTTAAATCTATTATCATTATTTAATTTATAAAAATATTTCCGTTTTTCAAAAATTTTCAAAATTTATCATTCATGTGTATTATATTTTTATTAACCAACTTGAAAATTTTAAGTTCAAAATGAATAAGAATACTCTATGTAATGTCATGATTTAATTTTAGTTATCCTTTTTTTGTTAACATTTTAAAACACAATCCTCTTTTTTAAACAAAAAAAACGGCAGTCCTTTATTTGTAAAAAAATGAAACCACGGGTTTTTTTCTTTTTTTAATTTGCCCAAAAAAGAAAAAAACAAAAATCTTATGGCTTCAACATTTTTTTTTTATAAATAAACAACTGTGGTTTTTTTTATTTAAAAAAGAAAGATTGTGTTTTAATAAATTAACAAAAAAAGGACAACTAAAATTAAATCATAATATTACATAATTTATTCTAATTTATTTTGAACTCAAAATTTTTAAGTTGGTTAATAAAAATACTATAGACATTAATGATAAATTTTGAAACATTTTAAAACACAATCTTTATTTTGTTAACATTTTAAAACACAATCCTTATTTTTTAATAAAAAACTACAGTCATTTATTTACAAAAAAGTGAAACAACAAATTTTTTTTTTATATAATTTGCCCTATAAAATATATAAAAAACTTGTCTATTTTGCTTATTCCAAAAATAGTAATACAAACAAATTATTAACACAATCCCAAATTATAACACAATCTCAAATTCACAGTCTATTAATTTCAATCTAAATTATAACACAATCCCAACTTCACAATCTATCCATTTCAATCCAAATTATAAAACAATCCCAAATTCTCAATCTATCAATCACAATTCAAATTCTAACACTAACACAATTAACTAAATTCAATCACAATATATACAATTTTAATAATTTGGCAATTTAATTAGTATTAAATAAATAAATAATCCAATCATTAAACTTAAATTATAAATCCTAAAGCCCTAATTTATCAATTTATCAAATTCATAAAAAATAATTAAAAAAAAATATCATTAAAAAAAACACATCATAACAATTTCTAATCAATTTAATTTATTTCATAACTAACACTAACCATATTTCCAAATTTAATTTAGGAAGTAAAACTACATATTATTTAAGAAATTTAAATATGGAAAATTAGCCAGCCTAATTGAAAAAAGAATTACGAAATACAACGGACAAAAATCAGCAAACGGCGGGGAGAGCGGCAGAAACCATTGTGCAATGGCATTGGAGTAGTAGAAATCAAAGATAAAGAAAGGGTGAAAGCAAAGAAATCATGTGTGAACTGTAAAGGGTAGGGAGAAAAATAGTTTTAAATCTATTTTTTGGTGACGTCGTTTCCCCTAGCAATTAATTTTTTTTAAGCCTGAAAAAAGGACGTCATTTTTGCATGCTAGAAATAGGAGTGACAATGGGACAGAGATTATCCGAAAACATGAGGATTCGAATTGGCGAGTATGGTCAATAGCCGATATTATCTTCCACAGGGATAGAGATGCGAGTTATTTTATCCCAGCACTTAAACGGGCATAGGGACGGGGAGTACTATCCCCGTCCCGCCTATATATATATATATATATATATTAATGAATTTCAATTTAATAAACTGTAATTATTGGACTTCAAATTTAAGTTGTTTAAAAAAAGTTCACTAGGAACTTAAATGTTAGTAATATTGGATATATTTCGGAATTTTGATATTTAATGTTAAACCACATTTGTGATGTGGTAGAAATTATATTTTGGATATTGAATGTTAAAATAGGGTATACATATTTTAATTCAATTTCATTTTATTAGTGTTTAGTACCAATAATTTGGTTATTTTTAATAACCAAACTAATTTAATGATTATTAAAGTAACAAAATATTAATTTATTTTATTTGTTGGATATAAATGGGGATTTACCTATACGTGTAGGTACCCGCGTGGGGAGGGAATGAGGTGAAAAAATCTCCAAAATATTAAACGGAGAATCTCTGAAACTGTTCTATAATTATTGGGGGCGGAGTGAGAAATACATTCCCGTCCCCGCATCTCCACCGTTTCCACCCCTAGCTAGAAAAAAAAAAAAAAAAAAAAGGGACGAATCAAATGGTAAAAAAAAAAAAAAGAAAAAAGAAAAAATTGTTTGAGATGATTAAATTATAACTGCAATTAATCAATGAATTGGAAAGAAACGCAGAAGCGAAGAACATGCAATCCCTCCAGCGCATAGCCGCCATTACAGTAAGAAGAAGAATACCTCTCCATCCAAATTTCCTTTTCAATTCTATTACTACCAAGAACGGCGATGATGAATGGAATGATGCTTGGGAAACTGCTTGGCTCCCGGAGGATCTGACGGCTAAGAATCGAGATCCGTGGGAGAACGACGTCAATTACCCATCCACCAACTTACCGGAGGTGGACTCAGAGACGAAGGCATTTGTGGAGGAAATGAATGAGAACTGGGACGAGAGGCGGAAAACGACCAGCACCAATCAACAATATAAAAAAGACGAGAGCAAGGGAACTGAAAACGGTACTTCGCTTTACAGTCTGGAGAGTATAAAGAAGGATTATAGGCTGAAGAAACAGAGGATTCATGCCAGCCTTTGGATGAAGGAAATTGAGAAGCAGCAAGAGGCTAAGTTGGGGGATTCCGGTCTCGGTGCTGCAGATGATATCGACAGATTGCTTGATAGCTGCTCTGAGTATGCTTCCTCAGTTTATTTTATATCTATCAATTAATTACTATGTTTCTTGTTAGATTGATATCGTATTTTCTAAGAACAAATTATAATATAGCTATGATGCCTCGGGAACAAAGGATTAATTTATTTGTCTCTTATCTGAAGCTTAATCAATCATCAATGCCCCTACCAACTTAAAGTTGCGTATTGTGGTATACAGTGTTTTAGCTATTGGTGCATACTCTGGTACTTCAGTGCGTTCTATAGAATGTTCTTATGATATCCTCTTGATTAGTGTTAAGCTAATTTTTTTATTAAGATGGCTTGTCATTAGGAAAAATGATATCAGTTCGTCTGAGTTTAAGAATTGAATTTTTAGACTGTCTGTTGATCAATATCCAAAACAGAGCTACTGGATGTGGACTGGACACACTTACTTTGCTATGATTTGCAGCAAATGTTTGTTGTGTTAAACTGACTGCATTTCTTAATTGTACAAACTGTCCATTTTCCAATGTCCATTACTCTCTTAGCAATGTATTTCTTCCAGCTTGAAGTTTGGGCAACATAAATATCTTTCAAAACTATATTGAAGATAGTAAATAATCTAGCTTTATCATCTGGACAATGGTATTACCTGGCATATTTGCTGACTTGGTATCAAAAAAATCTTCTTACCGACTTTGGGACGACGTATGAATTCCAGCATTTCTGAGTCAATTAACTTGATGAGGCATCAAGAATCAAATTGAAATATCTAGCGCTCAGGTAAACTGAGGTGTCTGAATTTTCATGTGAATTTCTAAGCATTTCGTGCTGACCTATATCAGATTGCATAAGTGGTTATGTTAACCAAAATTATGCATTTAAATACCTATTATGTGCTGATTGATCCTTCAGGTTATCTGTTTAAGGTGTCTTTCTATCTTGTGCTCTTTCATAAACTTTAGAAGTCTCTTATCTACTGCAGTTCTTTCTGTGATTAGTCTTGAAATGTGAATACTTGCACACACTTCTATTGGTTCCTTCCTTTTTGTTTAAATGTCTATGGAGCATTATTATACAAGGACTCAAAAATTTACTTCCAGATGCTGTCTGTCTGTCTGTCTCTCTCTCTCTCCCTCTGTCTCTCTCTGTGTGTGTGTGTGTGTGTGTGTGATTGTTGAAGTTTTGGTTAGTAAAGAGAGTCAAATTCTTGGATACTTTATATTTCTATGTTAATATGGCAATTTGAAGATATGAATGTCAGCATAGATTAGTGTGCTTCCTGGGTTTATGGTAACCTTTTGCGATTACTTGCAGGATTTTTGATCCAGCCAACAATAACTGGGACAATCCAGAAGTCCCAACTTCTTCCGAGTTTAAAAGCAAGCCTGATGGTTGGGAAACGACATCCAGGGCGCAAGATGGAAATATATGGGAGATGTCACAAAGAGAAGAAGATATTCTACTCCAAGAATTTGATCGCCGAATTGCATACAGCAAGTTTCAGGTGGGTCAATATCATCAATCAGTCTTGTTTTAATGATTTGCATGCCAAGTCATTGCAATGAAATGCTTTTCTTGTTAGCCTTGGTGTCATCTTTTTCCATTTAACAGTACTACAAATGGCTGTTAGAACTGTAACCATTTCTAGATGTTGAACGTAAAGGGTGATCATGTACAACAAAAAGAGAGAAGTTGTACACAATTGTATAGATCAAAATCTAACCTGCAGTTGCATCATACTTGGTCGATATTACCTTATCTTTGCTTGGTGCTTAAATACAGAGAACATGTCTTAGGTCCAGAAATCAAGGACGTAGTTTTCATTTGTGATAATGTTATCTAAGTGCTATGTAAATTATTTTGAATTCAATTATTCCTCGTATTGCTGCTTATGACCTTTTCTTCCATTTTGTTATTAAATGTATGCAGATTGCTAGTTTCATAAAAACTCACATATTTAGCCGGAGGAGACCAATAGATGGATGGAAATACATGATAGAAGTAATTGGACCAAATGCCAGGAAAGGGAAGGGTAGTGTTTCAAGGATGGCAAGTCTTTCTGATACAGCAACTCAACCATTCAAGGAGGAAAGGACATCAGTTGGTAATAATTTCGTATCCCAAAAGGGGAAATATTTGGGTTCTTGAGATTTGCATTAGATTAACCCTCTGTAGTTAGGAAATAAACATTCAATGGCTACCTACCTATTCTTCAGTGTCAATACTTAAAGGTTTCAAATGCAGGATTGTATGAAATTTAAGCTATGGATATTATTTAACACGGATTTTGGGTATTTCTTCTCCAAACCAGAAAGCACCCTTCTCTGTAATATGGAGAAAATTTCCAATTAAAAATGTCTATAATTTTTGGTAGAAATTGAGAATAAAAATAGCTTTGAATAGTTGCAGATTGATTTTCAGTGTTTAGATTCATAAATTTCTTTAAGCCTTCGGTTGCTCAATTTCTCCAAATATATTGACGTAAAAGAATTATGTTATGCACCAGTGCCAGTTGAAAAAAGGAAAAAGAAAATGTTAATACGCAACAGCTAAAAGAATAAAAATACAGGATTAAGGAACAAATTTACCTTCAACAGTTTTGGGGAAATTAAAATTATTCAGCAGCATTTTTTTTATTTTTACGTGGATTGTATCGTACAACGTTTTTGTCCTAATTCGATTGTCATTTCTTGAATGAATGCCTATAGAGATTAGTATAACACAAATTTATTTCCACAATGAATCAAAATAAAAAAACCTCTAACTCATCAATTTTGGAATAAGATTCTCTCATAGCATACACTACACTAAACTGAGAAATTTACAAGAAATGAAAAGAAACAGGTTGAATGCCATGGGATCATTTGTGATTTCCTCACTCATTCACTTCAAAATTGTGCCCCCCAAACAATTTCATTCCAAAAAGCATCTCTTCTTTCTACACAATTGTACGCTCTATCATGATAGCTTTTTAACTCCTTTCAAGTCAACTACGGAACAAAAGCAAAACATTGAACTAAGTTCAAAAAAAAAAAAAAAAAAAAAAGAGGAAAGAGGCGGGTGCTCATATTCAAAAAAATGATTTACACATGGGTCAAAAATGCACTTCTTTTTCTTTTTCTTCTATCAATTTCTTTACATTCAGACTCTTGTCCCAGAGCTAATTGTGCACTCCACTAGATGATTTGGGGAAGAAAGAAATTTACAGTACCCAGTTGAGCGCGCAAGGGAAGGCTTACAGTGTAGCAGACTACACAAGGAAGACAGTTGTGTATCAATCTGAATTGAGTATGTTGTGCCGCTCACATATCCTCGGTCCATGTTCTGACCACCACTTCTCAGCTTGCTGTTCAGTGAAATGTTTCCTACTGTAGAATATAATTGAGATGTTATGAGAAGGAGAAAACTCAAGTTCTAATGCATTGAGGCATGCCACTAATTCATCAATTGTGTTTTAAACCATATATTCTTCTGGGTGAAGTGCACTATTAAACATAAATATTACTCTTCTATCTTCTGTTACACGAGGCAATTAAAATATACCTTGCAATGTTATTTCTACTCACTTCATGGCTACTCTCTCAATTTGATAGACTAATTTTACCTTAAGTTAGAAACGGTAAACACAATGGAAATTTTACAGTTCCGAATCTCTTCTTCCTTGCTGTGTATCACATTGATCCGTGCACTACTCAATATTTATTTGTTCGGACTAGATACATAAGAGAGATGCAGAAAGAGAATCATAATAGGGCAAGTATAAGACCAAGGAATTCCAGTGACAGTCTGTTGATGCATATCAGCATATGTCAAAGTCAAAGCCAGTACAAAACTGATCAGAAGGCTAACGGCTACATAATGACATATGAAGGTCAATATAAAAATATAAAAGACATAGGATCTTATAATTTTTAATACTAGATATGAACTGTTTATATATATGACCTAAGATGTGAATTTTGTTCAACTTCAGTAATATGGTAGTGGGTTGCAATACCTGAAACGAATCCGCTTGAGTTCATTACCGCCAGCTGGATTGGAAGACAAAGTAATGTACACACCTGGCTCCGCTTGAATCACACAGTGTGGCTTATCACTTTGAGCTTTGGCTCTGAAGGATAACATCTGATGATCTGCATTTCCATTTGACTCAACTTCACGAGAGAATTCACTTGAATGACTCTTACTAGGTGATATATCTTCTGCATTGGAGACATGTTTGGCAGAAGAACCAGAAATAGGACTGGAACTCCGTCGTTCTGGCAGTTTTTCAGCCATTTGCTTCAACTGTGAGACAATGAATCCTCAATGTTAAAAACATGAAATTATTAGAGCCAGTGCATTTAGAGAGATAAATGAATAGCTAAGCAGTAATCAAACCTGATGCAAGCAACCAACACTAGCCCACCAGTCTCTCTCCCTCTCTCTCAGACACACATGCAAGGGCAAGCAAGCACACACATACACACAACCAAAAAAGAGAGACCACTTGATTCATTTATCGACTTTCAAGTACATTTTTTTCAGTTTATTCATTGGAAGAGTTTGTCTTGTAAAACCAGCTGTGATATAAATGGGACCTTTTTTTTTTTTCATACGTTGCTCTCATCTTAGTGCCTGGAATGCAACCTCATGCCTCATGAATTGATGAAATTTTACTCCAATTACCAGGCATACAGATCATATCATTTGAGCGAGACAGAATACAATGGAAACAGCAGATACAAAAGCATTTGTACCTCATGAATGAATGTCAAGAAGCAAAAACAAATAACATACATACGCAGTCTAAAAAGGTCGATGCCTGTAGTCTCACCTATCAAACATTCAAAAAATTATAACCAAAGCATTATTTTTTTAGCAGAAGTCAACTTAATTAGATTAAACTAACACAACTGCCTACTTCGTCTACTCTCTGCTTTGAATTTCTTTGAGGAATTAAAATAGAATGTTGAAAATCTTATAGAAATTTTCTTCTTACTCAACTGAAAATGTTTCCAGCTTATGACAAATAACTCAAGATAATCTATTCCAAATGCAGCAATGCTAGCAGTAAGATTAATGACCAACCATGTATCCTCAAGAAACTTATTTCAGTGCAAAAGAAGCAGTGATATATTTTCAATGTTAAATGTGCAATATTGCAGCAATGAAAATGCAATTGATAGTGCTCGTTCACAAAATCATCAACCCACAGCCTCTCAGGGCTATTTCAGAATTTAAAATTCTTTGCTCCTTAATTGGTTCATCAGAAGATCTAACATATAATGCCTCTGACTTCCATTCTTGTCAACAGCTTCTTCAAAGCCAATTCGAGGTAACAAAAAATTGGCCACTGCTCCAAACATAAACATAAAAAGGAATTGAACATGACAATTCTGTATCCTACCTGAGCAGTAAGAGACTTGATAACTTCCTTTGCAGATTTGCGCTTTTCAGCTTCGTCTGCTGCTATTGCAGCCACTTCCTTTAGTTGCCTTGATTTCTTTTCAAGTTCAGCTTCAAGTCGACGGGATTTGGCAGTAAGATCATCTACCTATTTTGTAATTGCAATGAAATTTACTCAGCATATAATTCCTAAATTTAACAATTCAAGTCACATCAAGGTAAACATTGACAATAACAATATACCAAGGAAAACACTAATAATAACAATAAGTAACTGAACAAAAGGTGAATGCATATGAATAATATTAGTGCGTGTTCTTCATTAATATGTTAAATAAATACCTTATGATGCAACTGACATACACAACTCAAGACATCTCACCCTCACTTGTTCAGTTGGCTAGTGGTTCGATTAATTCTAACAAATAAAGCATGTTCAAGGTAAAAGGTATTCGTTACTTTTCTTGTGTTAACAAACTTGGGCCTAATTCCATTGCTATTTGGCTCATTATCTTGCCAATGTAGACATCTACAGGTGGGACCCAATACTAAACTAGCTAGAGGGCTCTAATACCATGTCAACAAACTTGGACTTAATTCAACTTTGAAATGGTACCTTGTAGGATGGAGGATTCCTAGACTTATAAATTAGTCATTTGGCTCACTATTGAGCCAATATGAAATGTCTTAACAAACTGGACTAATGCCACTTCCTTCCCTTCTCTTTTCTTCATGCAAAAGTGTGATAGTGCATGTACTTAGGGTGGGCCCAATTCCTTCTTGTGAAAGTCAACTTATTCTTTTTTTTTTTTTTTTTTTCAATAACAAGTTAAACTTAACTTTTAGATTTAAATTCAAGTCGAGAAAATGCAGACCAGACATGGAAATATGTGTACATTCAACCATATGGAAGTAAGAAAAAGTACAATCAATAAATGGAACCTCATACTAGATTATGTGTGAAAAAATTCAACCTCCTTGGGTGGATTCAAATCAATATTTGATCCCTGAGAGCTTGTTTGCAAGTTGTTACGCAATCTTATGAGTGTGCTTGACATATTACCTTTTAAACTGATGCAAGGCACCTTTAGCAAGCACAAATAAATTGTCCTTGAGAGGTGGCCTAAGCATGAGATTGTAAAGTTTTTTCAAAATAATAAAATAGACACAAAGAACCAAAAGAATCCACCAAAATAATTCTCATGATCCCTCTCTTTCATTGACTGATAAATTTTTATCACATTCAATTGTCACATAATTTGAGCATGGCAATCAAATTTCAATTTGCATAGCTGTTGAACTATAATTTGGGATTAGATTAGAGTCACATTTGACTCCGATCAATTGGTTTTTCAATTTCAGTTGGTCCAAACCTCCGCTTGATAAGTTCATTGCAAAATTTTCCAACAAGTTTTCCGCTAGCATTTTGGCATTGATTATTACAATTAATTTATCATATCCAACACAAAGATGAAACAAAGATCATCGAGAAGCAATCAATGTTTTTGGGCCATGGTTTAATCTTACTGAAGTAATGTTCGTATCTCAATTTTGTGATAAAATTTTGACTTTGAACCTTTTAACATAGGTTATGGGGAAATTTCTCGTATGTCATCATTTTTATAAATCCCATAACTCATGCTAAATGGGCATTTTCTGTGACGGAAAGTGGCTTATCATAAAGCATAAAAACATATTTTGCATTGATGATGTAATGCGACTGAAATCATAACCCTCAAAGTTTCAAAAGCCTTATGTACGAGATAAATTTGTGTACATTTCCGGAAAGAAGAATCAGGGAAACATCCAATCCTAAATCTCCTTTTTTTCTCCCTAGAGGAGCCCCTCAAGCTAATTTTTCTTCATTTTGTATTTTAGTACATAGAAGTTTCACACAATTCTTGGAACTTTGCAATGGAACCACAAAAACTGCCTAAAAAAAGTTATAGTTGAGTTTTAATATTAAGATTAATATTAATTTTTTCTTTTTCAAAAGTTATTGTGCACTTTATTACCCAAAACTAGACTAAACTACATTATTAATTTTTAATTTGGCATGGTTCTAAATCTCAAACTATATCCTTATAGAGAATTGTATTGGACCAAAAAGTACCAAGATAATATTATTTATTTATTCTATTTTATATGATGTGTATGAAATAGCATATAGATGATTCATGATGATATCTATTGTATATTTTTTTTTATCATAATTCAATTTTATAATTACAAGAAACCATGAATAATCATAAAAATATTTATACATTGACATACTTCTCTCAATAATGAAATAACCTTTTTATATCACATGTGCACTTTTTGTTCAACAAATCTAAATATAACAAAAATATATATGTGCATTGCCAATTTATATATGATAAACAAAATATTCTCATGACAAAATATAATTAACATTACTACATATATTATCACATTCCACTAAAATTATCACGTGCGCGTATGTTCATACATACACAAAATATTTTATTAAAATCTTGGAAACATTGCATTCTTAATATAAATATTCTATGTAACAAAATATTTCATGTTGGCAGATGCTAAGATTTTAATAAAATATTTGACACTAAAAATTATATGCAAAAACATCCATACAAAATAATTTTATTTTTGTTATCATGCAAAACTATATAAAAAAAATCTGAATTCCTGTCTTATTTTGCTAAAATGTTTTGTTTAAGAAAACCATTATTTGTTTCTTTATATTAAAAGATTCAAACGTTTTGCATTATTTTAGAATGTAGATTTATGCAACAGATTGGTATCTTCTCCAAACTTTTAGTTTGATATCAATTCCAAACATTCAGCCATTTTTGCCACAGTTTTATATCAGTTCTAGGCATTTAAAGATAATGACAGATTGCTTTTGTTTTGAATATTTTCTGTTCTTTAGATTGTACTGAACATTCTCAGTCTTGTAGTCATTTTCTAGAATACAGTCTTAGTAAATTCTTTTAGAAACAAGTGAAGATTTGTATCTTTTATTCACAAATGAAGACCTAGTAATACCACTGGAAGAAAAAAGGGTGACGAACAATGAGGTCTATCCAACAATAACAGCACAACTATGCTGCCCATTAATCACTTAAAAATGCATTCAATGTCTTGCCTAATAACTTTTTCCCTTTACACCATTTAAATGTCTATTTTCTTGGCCTGGTCCTCTATTTTATGCAAATCAGGTCAATATTAATACTGCAACTTCATTATATTTACATAAATATATCTATCTATATGGTTGCAAAGGGAAAAGGAAATAAGAAAGAAAGGAGTTAGACAATAAAGCAGTAGTTGATTGGATTAAATACCTGTGCCTTTAGACTTGTAATTTGATCACTTAAATTGCCATTACTATGCCTTGAATCATCAAACGATGATCGAGCTGGACTCAGTCTTCCTGCAAAAGGGGGTGCTACCTGAAGGGTTGTTTTGAAACTAGGAGCTGGATCAAGGAAAAGTTTCTTTGTTGTTTTACCTATAAAAATTGGTAATTTCAATGAACTTGAACTTCCTAACAACCAGTTTCCTTTTATAACAGGTAAGATGTTACTAATTTCTGATTCAGATCTTCTGTCATGCGTAGAATGACAACTTTCAGCAAGACCGATAGACTCCACAGATGAAAGCCTGGAGAGTTGCCCCTGTAATTTGGAACCCAGATTCTCTTTACATACTGTGTCATTAGATTTTTGGTTCGTATTTCCAGGTAAGGATTTAGGACTTCTTGCAACCGAACCATGTTCTGCTGCCTTCTTTAGCTTGTTGAAACAATCATCACAGACCCTATGTGGTTTGTTCATGTTTGGAGCTAAAGCAGCTTTGAGAGATTTGCTAGTGCTGCATGATTTGCAAAAGACTAAACCACAGTTGTAACAGTTGTGGCGCTTTCTTCTAAAACCAAAAGGATTATGGCAACCAGAGCATATTGAATGATCAGCACTTAAAAACCATCTGTGGGGACATATAATTGCAGTGAAATTAGAACCACAAGCTACAGCCTTTACTTGCTTATCTTTTAGAAAACCAACAAGGGTAGGTGTATCTCGGTTCTCATTGTCTCCATGGCCTAATTGTCCATTTGTGCCCTTTCCCCAAGTATAAACCTCTGCTTTGGAAGTCAAAACTGCAACATGATAAGAACCGCATGAAATCTCCTCAACAAAACTTTTCGATATTTTACCTTCAACAATAGCAGGAACCTTTCCTGTAGCTTTCGGGCATCCAAGTTGTCCATAAGATGTATTACCCATTGTATATACTTGCCCTGCTGCTGTGAGGGCGACTGTTAGATTATGGCCACAAGCTACCTGACAGACATTTACATCATCTAGTGCAGCTACACGCTCAGGAAAAAGTCTAGGTTCTTTATCACCATGTCCAAGACGGCAATTATCTCCATCTCCCCAGGTGAAGAGTTTTACTGATGAACAGCTATCAGAAGCTTCCGGACTAGATAATTCAGTTGTTACTTCAACTGCAGCAGCAGTGTGCCAAATACCACAGGCAACCTTTTTGGTTTTTAACCCTCTCAAGGCTTCTACTTCCCTTGGGATTCCAGCACTGCTGCGATCTCCATGGCCAAGAGCACCAAAAGATCCATCTCCAAAAGTAAAGAGCTGACCAGAAGATATCACAGCAGCAGTATGCCAAACTCCACATGAGACAAATGATACATGTAAACCATCCATGTCACCGCCAACTTTTTTAGGTATCCAATGACTGGCTTCACTACCATGCCCAAGAACACCACTATTATAAGCACCATCACCCCATGTATAAAGATCCCCAGACAGTGTAATGGCACAAGTGTGGTGCTCTCCACATGCTACTGATTCAATATTCATACCAGCCAGGGCGTCGATAAGTTTTGGGTTAGGAACATCAACTTCAGCACCATGCCCGAGTTTGCCTCCTGACCCTTCCCCCCAGCTGAAGATCTCACCTTGCCTAGTGACCAGCACAGCATGTCTGCCACCACAGGCAATACTATTGACATCTAAAACAAGTTTGGATTCCAATACCTTTGGAAGGAATGCATCCACCTTGGAACTTGATGACTGCCCTATTCTGTGAAAACCACCAACGAGTACTCCATCACCAGTACCTTCACCCCAAAAGAAGACATCACCCAGGGCATCAAAGTCTTCATGATAAGAACCCTGGCTGGATGAACTTACTGCACTTGATAAACTGACTCTAACTGTACTCTCAGAAGCAGAAGCAGATGTACGATTATTTGAGTTATCTACACATGCTGCAGTTAAATAGCTATATGGACCAGCAAGCATTTCTGCTTGACTTGGACTCTTTGCTTGGGCACTATAAGATACGATGTCATAGAATGCCTTTCCAAGTCTATTATGTGGCATGCCCTCAAGGGGCACCTGATTTCCTTGACCATCTCCTTGCCCCAGTTCCTGTGGTAATTTGTAGAAAGAAAAAAGGAAAGGATAAGAAGAAATAGAAATTAGCTGTAAATGACTTCCAGGAAAACAAATCTTATGGGAAAATCAATCATGAAGCTTCAGTAAACCCTTAAATCTTTGTAAATAAGAGAGAAAAGACCGCTACGAACAGATGATGAAATTGATTGAGTGGAATGTCCTCGTAAACGAGGCTGTGGACTATCTGATGGTGCAGTTTCACTTCTGGAATCAAGTCTCCACTTGCGCTGGTGGCTACCACGAGTAATGAGTGCCTTAAGGCCAACAAACCAAACTTCTGCTTCATCCTTGTCTTTACATATCTGTCCATAATGGTGGCAATCCAAGAGATATTATTGCATACAATTTCTAGAGACAAGTACTGAATGTTGCACAAAATTTCATCGACAAGAAAAATAGAACAAATAAAAAAAAAAGTGATTCCAGCATATTATTGCAAGGTTTAAAAAATATTTTAAGAATGTACATAAATCACAGAGGGTGTAAACTTACCAAGTCGAGAGACCTGTCACTGTATATAAGAGAAAATGATTGGTATTCTTTTTCTGGCCGAGGATAACGCTGAAATATTGCCTAAAAGACAATACATGATATTGTATATATGTTAGAGTTGAAGATGAAATACCTGATGCGAAGAGAAGATATGTACTAATCTTACAGAAGCACAAAGAGGTACTAAATGGACCAAAAGAAAAAAATCAGCCAAATGTTAAGAAAGGAACTATCTCATACAAATTTCTTTGCATAATAATGCAGGGCATGTCTTTGAAATGTAATAGAAAATCTTGAATTAAAAGCCTAAGCCTGTAGCCCAAAATATTCTAGGAAAAATTTAAACTATGTGAACTTACAGTACGTTGTCCCGGAATAATTTTTGAAACTTGACTAAGTTTTAGCTGTTTCTCTTCTTTGCCAGAGTACCATATCAATAGATTCTCATCCTGTGATACAAATCCAGCATAAGTAAATATAACCGATACGAACTTAATTAGATTAACATCAAAGGAATTAAATTTAATTATCAGGAAATATGAGTTCATTTCGCATTATCGAGTTTAATCAACACAAGATGAAGAACTCATGATTCATCACCATCCAGTATCAACAATTTTGAATCCCTAGAATTCTCTACATTTCTCACCACTTCCATCCATGAAGAGTTAACCATACATAGCCAAAGAGCACTAGAATCAAATTCTTAGACAACCTTGGAACTTTTCTCCAGGAATTTTTGCAACCCAAACCTTGTCTCTGATCTTTTCACAAACACTTATCTATTAACTGCTCCGTCAAATCCGACACCCAACCTTTCATTTTTCAATGCTAAAAAAGTTGGAATAAGATTCTTAGTATCAATCCCAGTATGTGGACTAAATCATTATGAAATGGTTTATCCATCCTATGACATATTGTTCAAAGGTCTCAGTAGTGCTAATGCTGGTTGACAGAAATGGTGCTTTGGCAATTACAATTACTAAGGAAAACAGGAGATAGAAAATGTGCTTGTGATAAATAAATTATGGATACAACAGAAAGATGGATATAGCAATAGGACGGCAGAGATACACATTTTATTAAGCGCACTGAAGGTACTCTGTGTTCATGTTATTCAAAAGGTTATGGGACTTTGAAACAAAATAATAACATGTCAATAGCAAAGAGAACTTACATTTGAAAGTTGAAATGGACAGAATTTCGGCTTTCCTCTACGTCCATACTTAAGCAAATATGCCCCTTTCTTTAGTGCTGCAATGGCCTAAATCAAAGAGTTTTGTTCATGAACATATATATTCAGCAACCTATATATAGAAAGGAGTTTCTGTTCATCTACTGCTAAAATATCATCTTCATGAATGTAAATACCAACAGATATTCCATCAATCAAATTGCACTATGATAAAAAAATGTACAATTTAATTAGTGTTTCAACAATGGCGCGAGAAGTATTAGTTCTTCATAACAAAGTTAGAACTAGCAATGCATTTTCATGGATTCACAAAATTGTAGAAGGGAAACAAAGGGAGCACACAAACTAAGCACACAAACTAAGAACCCATCAGTTCAGAGTAAAAGAAAATGACTTGCGCAAATTGAGGGCAAAATCAACGGGAATAAATGGAGGCAATTAAGCTAAACCTGGTCGATTTCCTTCTCGGCAGGACCCACTCTCTGAGAATCAGCCATTCAAATTGTTGCGCTGTCGTATAACCAATGCCCATTTGAACACCAGCCCTTGACAAAAATATTTACCTGGTAAACCAGTTCGTAACTTTGTGCCATGAGCTCACTGCCATAACCTCGTTCCATTTCTAACCCATAATATAAATTTACCTCCAAAAAACGAATATGCAACTACTTTTTACTGGTAAAGCTTCAGAAATCTCGTTGAAGAAGGCTGAAATTACAGATTATTAGCTCGGAGGAAGCCAAAAACAACTCCATTGGAAGCCAAAACCCTAGGAATCAATTAGCGTATTCAATCCACTGATCAATTTCCGAAAGTATCAACCGGAGCTCAGCATCCAAATGAAAATGAGATCAAATGAAGCAATTTTTTCTATTTAAAAGAGAAATTGCGAGAAATGCAATGAAAGAAAAGAAGAATTTTTACAAACAGGAACGGTGGGTGAGTGTAAGATTGGACCATTTTAGCGGTTGTTCAAAATCAAAATTAACATAAAAAAAAGGAAAAGAAAAGAAGAAATTGGGAAAAATGAGAGCAAAAAAGAGGTAGAAGAAGAGAGCTAGCGTGCGGGTCTGCAAATTGGTTAGCGAATAAAAATCCGTATCTCGAAATCTCAGGGGGTGGGAGAAAGGGCACTGCAACAGACTGTTTCGCTTTGGTTTCTCTCCTGAAATCTCCAAAACGGACAAAACCAACAAACACAATTGTCGTTTTCCTTGCTGGAGCTGGAAATGCCATGTCATCCTTTCCCAACTATTCTTTTTGGATTTGGATTTCACCTTTTTCAATTCAGATCGACATATATGACAAAAAGTTCTGGCCCTTTGAGGCCCACCCCTTCACCCCACCCATACAAATTTCCTTTGACCATTTAATGTTGATTTGACTGTTTAGAGATTTTGAGTTCGGGGGTTAAGTATTAAATTTTAATTGATGGATAAACATCTAAAGTGTGACTAATCATCTTTAAATATAATAATATTAAATGTAGCAAATCATGGTTTAATTTAAATGGTTACTTCATAATAAATGTTGTTAATCTATATAGAGAATATAAAAGAGAAATGTTAGAACAATGTTAAAATAGTTAATTGGAATGTTGTTGCAATTACTTCCAAAATCACCCTTCAAATCCAATATGTGCATATCTTTCTTAAGAGATGTTTCGGCCTTTTTAGGCACTTCACAATTGAAATTGAATTGTTTTTTGTCAATTTCTTTTACAATTATCCTTCAATTTCAACTTGTAGACTTTAATTTTAAGACTTCTCACAAGACCTAGAAAAAAGGGCACCGTTTGAATATCTTTCTATTCCACCAACTCCTTCAATGCACTTAATTTTCAAGGCTCCACCATACAGACTCAAATCTTATCTCAAGACTCAAATCTTATCTCAAAGCATCTCTCCTCTGCATCAAACCTCTGATTCTCTGATTTGTTGACCATGATCGACCTTTGGGAGTTTAGGTTAAATCAGATTGAGATTCGTGATGCCTTCATTTTTACATCGGTCAGTCGTTGATCTTTTTATTCGTTCATTGGTTTCAGTAAACCATTATTTGCAATTGCCTATGTACGGGTTCTTTTTTTTGTGCTTTTTTTATCGATTTGATTTCTATGACATTGTGTTTTTTTTAGATTTCTTTGATTTACCTGTCCTCGGTCATGAGTTTTGTCACCTAGGCTCTACCCTTTATTTTATGAGTATAATTGCTTTCTTTTAGGTATACTTGATGAATCATCTACATTTATTCTTTGCTTATTAGTTTTCTAGTGCTTTTTCTTTATGGCCTTATTTTTTTCCACTTCCATATGTATGCAATGTCTAATGTGGTTAGATGATTGTTATGTGATGGATACTTGTTACATTTAGACTGCTACTACGTAATGACCATTAAATTGATTTGTGATTTGAGTTGTTTGTTTATGTTAATTAGTAGTTAATAGTTATTATGAAATAAAGGTTCATATATTTGGTCTTAGATTTACCAAGATGTCATATCTGCATAAATTGAGCACATGAAGTGTAATTTGTGTGTGTCATTGTAGCTTGATCTATTTCCTTGACATCTGTTCTCACTAGATTCTCTTTCCAATTTGATTGTTTCTTTTCTTAATTTCTTTTGCGCCTTTTTTCTAAGGATTCAGAAGCACCTAGAGGTATAACGAGATGGAGGGAGGTGTATTAAAATGGAGAGGTCCTTCCTGGCTAAGAGAACAATGGCTTTTTTCTTGGTTTGTATATGTTATTTTGTCTTTGCACTTATTGTCTGTTTAATTGAAGATTGTATGAAGAGAGGGACAATTTTTTTTTCTTTTCGGGTTGTTCAGAGATTGATTTTCAAGAAACTCCCAAAAACATTATGTGCTCAGGTAGAATTAAATTTTTACAGGAACACATATCCATATGTTTGATTTGAAGTTCAGGGTTGAAGGTGAAATATGTTTAATTTCAAGTGTTAGGTGCTGGTTTGCAAGAAAAAAGTCTTTTTACTAGAGTTAAAAATTACATCAAATGCAGACTTCCTCTATTTTTTTCATTGAAGGTGTAACGTAAGATTTATTTATTTGGTTGTAGAATAATTTTAATCTTTGTATTTCTACCACGTAGGCTTCCACATTTTATTGTTGTTCTTCTTGGTGTCTCTATTGTTTTATTGTTTGTAGCTTATTAATAATTTTTCTATGTGGTTTCATTTTGGGTGAATATTCTACGCTTCAATATGCTTTTATTTGTACAATACATGTTTTAGCTATTGCTGCTGTTTCTTATGAACTTTGTAAGATTTTTCGTTGATTTTTTACTATTGTTTTTGTTGTTGTTTCATACATTTTTAGCTGTTTTCTCTAGCTTTTAGTTGGGTTTTTATTCGTAGCCACTTTCATCCTTTATTATTAAAATTGTGTATGAGTTCAAAAAAAAGAAGATAATATGGTAGCTTGATATGAGTTTTTTGAACTAGTTTTCTGAATGATATTGCTTTACGATCCTAATACATATTGTAAAGGGCAATTGTGTATGTATATTATACTTGAGGTATTGTTTATGTTGTTGTACATTTGATAGCAACATTAGGGTTGTATATATATTCATCGTTACAACTAATGAAAGCTAAGTATGATTCCCAAAGTGTTATATGGTATCAGAGCCCTTCAAGGGTTTCATCACCAACATCCAACCCCTTGCCATGTTTACCAAGACCAATGAGACGCTGATGATTAGTGGAGCCACTACTTTTGGTAACACTGTACAAACATAGCAAACATTCGTTCCATCCCTTTCTCATAATCCAATTTGCCTCAATCAAAACAATTTCATTTTATGAAAGCTACAATTAATGACGATGTTAAAGGGTTATGGTCTAGTTCATCACATCGATAAAAACCATTCCGATGCTCGATGAGAAAATTAATGGAGAAATAAATTCAGAATGCGTTGTGGGATCGGTAGGATAGCAAAATTCTAGCTGGATCCTTGGATTCGTCGAAACAAATCTTGTCCCAATCATGGTCAATGCTAAGAGTGCAAAACAAGCCTATAAGAAAATAATGAATTCGTTTAGTTCAGGTGCGAGGCTTCTAATCAGAAACTTAAGGGCATAATTACAAGCCCTTAAAAGACATGACTTCATGTCCATTACCACCTATATTAAAAAAGCCAAGGGTTTGGTGGATCAACTTGTTACTCTCGGACATGTGGTACTTGAAGAAGATTTGGTTGATTATGTTCTGTTAGGACTTGGTCACAAATACAGGCTGTTTATAAGGAGTGTCGAAGCACAACAAGATCTGCTTTCACTTGATTAGTTATTTGGCACTCTTTTGAGCAAGGAGAAACAACTTGCAGTTGAAGTTAAGGTTGACGCTGAGGAAATTCTGGCAGTCCAGCCAGTGGCGCATTACACTAGGCATATACATTCTAATCAGAACATAAGCGACGACATTAGAGGCCGTGGAGGCACTGGTTATGGCAGAGGACCACAGCAGTTAAGTTTCACACCTAATTTTCAATCTGAGTAGAATTATTTCCAGTAGAATAATGGAAATAAAATAAGGTCAGCCGAACTTAATACAACTGGTACCCAAGACCCCTGTCCTTTATCCAATTTTATAGCTACAAATACTTTTAATTAGCCGTGGGTAATGGACATCGTTGTAAGCGCTGGAATTTTCCATCTTAAAAAAAAAAGAGAAAAAGGGAATAGTCGTACGACTTTGACTACAGCCATACGACTGTAATCAAACTACAGTCGTACGACTATAGGGTCGTGGCAGGTGAACCAGCCCATACCCTGAAAACTGAAAAATATAGGAAAAGGAGTGGAGCAATTAATGCTCCAGGATAAAAAAAAAGAGAGGCCAGAAAGAGGGAAAGGGAACTTTTGGTTCTCAAGGAAAAAAAAAGAAAAAAAGAAGAAAAACAGGGAGAGAGAGAGGGAGATTGGAGGAAAAGAGAAGAAGAGAGAAAAAAACCAAAGCTCAAAACTTTCTTAAACACTTTTCTTCTTAATTTCAGAGTGTTAATGTTTAAAATGAATTAGAAATCGTAGGTTAAACTTGACACACGAAATCTAAATCATTTTCAGACCACAAACTAGTTTAAATCCGTGACTTTTTAGAGGATTTTCGGACCCATTTTGCAACCTTGACACACCAAGGAAAAGAAGCGATTTCAAGTGGATTGGTGCGTTGCCAGGGTTCATTCATACGGTGGATCAGTGCCTAAGAGGTAAACACTCCTTTTCCCTCTGTTTTTCAAGCTTTCTGGGTGATTGGTTGTGTTTTTTGTGCTTTTTATTCAAGTTTTGCGTTTTCTATTTCTGGAAATCAAGAACAGTTGTGTGACTGTTCTTGAGTTTAATGAACTGTCGTACGACTGTACATACAGTTATACGAGTGTTCTTGGTTTCCAGATAGTTTCCTTTCAGTTTTATTTCAAATAAATTTTGGCGAAATCCTGAGTTTGGATTGCTTATAGTCGCACGACTGTAACACTCATCCAGAATTAGAATTTCTAGAATAATTTCGAAAAATTCCTAAAAATCCCAAAAAATTCAAAAAATCATCGAAATGAATTTTGTTGTGTGTATTCACGACCCTAGATCCAATTTCCAGTAAAATTGCATTTAAAACAATACCACGACAAAGACTCAATTCTCCCAAAAACCAACCCACTTCAAATGTCGAAATCAATTAAACCGGAAAATAAAATGTTTTCCAAAATTGATTTTCTAGTAGAAAAATTACAGGGCGTTTTAAAACCGTTTTCCAGGTCTAATCGGTCTGACCGGTCGGGTCGAACCGGTTACCCCCTAAATGCATGGCCCCGTTTCCTAAATTCCCCAATTCTGTCCTGATTTGAGTCCTATGTGTGTTTATAATATATACTATGCTAACCAATCTGTTTTGCCGTATTTATTTTTATTTTTATTGTATTTAATAGATTAATTCGTGTAATTATGAGATTGTATTATTTTTAGATCCTCGTGTACTTAGGCGCTTGTAAAAGTGAGGACGATAGTTTTTATATTTTATTCGATTTGGTTGTATAATCGGCCTCTATTATTCTTTTGTATATTTGTGTGGATGATTTAATTTTCCTGTAATTTACTTTATGCATTCTGCCTTAGCATCGGCCTAATAAAAATAAACAAATTGGGTAGAGAAGATAATAAATTGAATAAATATGACTTTATAAATAATAAACGAATACAAGCTTGAGGTTAAGTAAGTAAGTTGCCTGAACCCTGAATCTCTAGATTAGGTATAGTAGTCTACGCTCGGTAGGGAACTGTACCGAAATTTCCCGGATGAGCTGATCCGGGTGGCGACTCTGTCACTGATCTCGGGATTTAGGTTTCGAGGTCTTTAAGTTATAAAACGTAAAAACGTTTTCTACAAAATGGGATGTCAAAAAAAATGAATGGTTTTCCCTAAAGCAAGATAAACAAAACCTCGTTTGCCATAAATCTCATTAAATTTCTTTCTTTTCTTTTTTCCCTGGTTCGCTTCGCCGCGTTCTGCTTTAAGATCGGCCGCTCACAATCGTGTTCCTCATCACTTGACTTCGAACTCGGAAAACTTAGCTTCTTTTGGAATATCAAGGCACCGAAGAGGTTCAACTCAAAAATGGTAAAACCATTCCCATTGCTCATCTTGGTCACTCTAATTTTCGTATTTGTAATCCTTTATTTTTGTTTCATGATATTTTGAGAATTCCAAGCTTTAATACCAATTTAATCTCTATTTATGCTTTAACTTATGATAATCTTGTGTCTGTTGAATTTTTGCCAAAAAGTTCATCATTAGGGATTCGGGAACGAAGAGGATCTTATACCAAGGTTAGAGTGATGTGGGTTTATATTCTTTGTGTTTGAATTCTATTTCCAATAATTGTGTTGCTCCTAGAATATATTTAGCTTCTTTGGATGTATGGCATGCTCGTGCAGGGCATTTTGCTTTACCTATTGTCAAATGAACTTTGTCTAGCAATAAAATTTCATATTCATTATTCATTGAATAATTTATGTTAAGCATGTTCCACTAGTAAAATGCACAAGATACCTTTCACTAAATCTGTGTTTAATGCTAGTGCTCCTCTTGAATTGATATGCTCTTATGTTTGGGGTCTGTCACCCATTAAATCCTTTGATGGTTCCTGTTATTACGTTGTCTTTTTTTTATCATTATAGTAAATATATCATTATAGTAAATATTCATGGGTATACTTTTTAAAAGAGGAAATTGAAAGTGTTGTCAACTTTTATCCAATTTCGTAAACTTGTTGAAAATTACTTTCAAAAACCAATCAAAATGTTTCAAGCAGACTGAGGCGGGGAATTTCAAGCTCTTACTAAATATCTATCTGAAAATGGGATTACACAACGTGTTCCCTGTCCATACACCCCTGAACAAAATGGGTGTGTGGAACGAAAACACAGACACATTATTGAAACTGGCTTGCCCTACTCCACCACAGTCACTTACCTATAAAATACTGGACATCAGCATTCTTTAATGTTGTTTACAATATCAATCGGTTACCCACACCAACGATCCAGTATGACACTCCCTATCACAAGTTGTTTAGCGAATCCCTGATTACTCATTCCTCCGTACCTTCACTTATCTGTGTTTTCCATGGCTTCGTGTATACTCCAAAAATAAGTTAAAACTACATTCCATTGCTAGCATATTTCTAGGATATAGCAAATTGCACAAAGGGTATAAACATTTGGATCCTTCTACTGGTCGTGTTTACATCTCACGCCATTTCTTATTTAATGAACAAGTGTTTCTTGGATTGAATTTATGTGATGAGCAGTCTTCTGGTGTCCCATATATAAAGATTCCACATCGCCATCATTACCACCTATACTACACTTACCTTGACTGTAACCATACTATGAGCGGACGACGTTTTTGATGGAACGCGGACTCTCTCGGAACGGAGCCTCGATATCGGGCAACACTTCCTCGCGTGGGGTTTTTATGATGAAAATTCATTTTTAGAAAATTAAATTATTTCATAAAAGAACTGAGACCTAAGTCTCGATAAATAGTATAGGAGTCGCCACCCGGCTCAGCTCAACCGAGAAATTTCAGTGTAGCTGAATCGGACGAAAGGCCGCTACACTATCCAGAGATCTAGGTCCGGACAAGTCCCCTATTTCGTGTCTTAATCAAAATAAATACGACCAATGTTCATAAATGGTATTTTATAATTCTAAAGTCGATTTTATTAAATTAAATCACACAGCGTACATACATATCAAAGTAAAATAAAAAGTAGTAAATAAATAGATTATCACAACCCAATTGAATAAAAATAAAAACTCTCAACCTCACCTTACAAACGCCTAAAATACACGATTTATCAAAAAGAAAATACAATTGCCTAAAATACACGGATTAAACTATTAATTACATCAAAATGAAAAAATAAAATAAACTAAAAGCTACAAAACAGATGGTTAGCACAATTTATAGTACGCCACAAATAGGATTTAAATAGGACAGAACGAGATTTTAAGGAGTTTGGGGACATGCAATTGGGAGATAACCGGGTCGGCTCGGCTAGCCAGCCCGATTAAACCTGGAAAACAATGTTGAAACGTCCCTATATTTTTGTTTTGTGAGAAAATCATTTTGAAAACATTTTCTTTTTCTGATTTGCTTTAATTTAGCATATGAGGTGGGTCGGTTTTCGGGAGATTCGGGTCTCCGTTGTTGTATTGTTCTAAATGCAATAACATAAAAAATTAAATCTAAGGTCATGAATGCACGCAACAAAATTCATTTTTGATGATTTTTCTAATTTTTCTGAATTTTTATGATTTTTAGGAATTTTTCTGGATTAAAATGGAAATTCTACCTCTGGACAGGGATTATAGTCGTGCAACTGTAATCCCTCCAATTGAAGAAAATCGCCAAAATTTTATTCAAATAAAACAAAAGGCCGCGAGAATTCAAGAACACTCGTACGACTATAATTACAGTCGTACGACTGTTCTTCACCATAAGAACAATCGTACGGCTGTTCTTGAATTCCAAAAATGGCAAGTCCGAAAATTGAATTCTTATGCACCAAAACACACCAAATCACCCAGAAAAAGCAAGAAAATGAAGGATTGAAGTATGTTTACCTTTGTGGCGCTAATCCACCGTAGGAATGACCTCTGGAAATGCCCCAATCACCTCTAAATTGCTTCTTTTCCTTTGAGCTAAGGTTTTGAAAGTCAAGTCCAAAATCTCCCAAAATGTCACAGATTCTGATTGGTTTAAGGTCTGAGATTGATTGAGTTTTAAGTGTCAAGTTATTAACCTATGATTTCTATCAAGTTTTAACTTTAACACTTAAGAATCAAAAGAAAAAGAAGAGAAAAAGATTGAGTTGTGTTGGTTTTGCTTTTTCTCTCTTTTCTCTATCAATTTTCTCTCTAAATTCAGAATCCAAAGTCCCTTCTCTTCCTCCCTTTTTCACTTTTTATCTTGTGGCTTTCTTCTGCTGAGAATTCGGGCATTAATTGCCCCTCTAATCAACCCTAATTTTTTATGTCATAACGTATGAGCTGCTGTACCTGCTCCGATATTACAGTCGTATGACTGTAATACAGCCTCACGATTGTAATTACAGTTGTGGCATTTTTTTTACTACAGAAAATTTTGGCGCTTACAACTGCCCCTCGCGTGATCAAATTCGACACCCGACTCCAGGTCCAAAATACCTGAGGTGATGAATTTAAGAGCACGGATTGAAGCGCCGTAGATACAGACACAGCTGATCTGGGCCGATACTAGATCTACATATATCCGAGGCGGATCTGCTGAAATGATGAATCTAACATAAGCCGATACTGGGTCTAGGTTACCCGAGACAATGCTGGAGATGAAATAAGCTGATACCGGGTCTAGGTTACCCAAGGCGAGGTTGATGGTGAAATAAGCCGATACGGGGTCTAGGTTACCCGAGGAGATGCTGGAGATGAAATAAGCCGATACTGGGTCTAGGTTACCCGAGGCGAGGTTGATGGTGAAATAAGCTGATACCGGGTCTAGGTTACCTGAGGCGAGGTTGATGGTGAAATAAGTCGATTCCGAGTCTAGGTTACCCTAGGCGATGCTAGAGAAGTGGAGTGGAGCCGATCTGGGCCGATACCGGGTCTATGTTACCCGAGGCGGATCTGCTGGGGAAGTGGAATAAAGCCGATCTGGGATGATACTGGGTCTATATTACCCGAGGTGGATCTGCTGGGGAAGTGGAATGGAGCCGATCTAGGCCGATACCGGGTCTATATTACCTAAGGCAGATCTACTGGGGGAGTGGAATGGAGCCGATCTAGACCGATATCGGGTCTATATTACCCGAGGCGGATCTACTGAGGATTAATCTTTGTCTGAGACAGTGATGACGGATTCCTGCATTTGTAACAACGAGTCTTCATTCCTTGATCAAGAGATTTTGAACAAAAATTTTTTCCCCTTCGATCAAGAATGAAGACTAGCTGGGGATGAATGCTCTGTGTATACTGTATATGCATGCATGATGATGCATATGTACATGGATCCTAAATGATGTATTTCCTATTGTTTGTTCAATATTAATGCTCCTCCTTTCTGCTGGGGAAGGTATGTTTTGCCCCAGGCTGGCGGAAGATGTTCTTTGCACGAAGCTTCTCCTTGTTGAAGATATATGAGGGCTGCTGGGGAAATAAGATGACTGATGGGGATTCATGACAATCGCTGGGGAAAGGATTGTAGTATCCCTCATAAATGTTCCGCTGGGGAGTGATGTGGAGAATCCTGTTGGGGAGATGATGGAGAGACTTTGCTTTTCACCTCTGTAATTTATGAATCTGGAAGTGCTCTAAATTTTCCTTGGGTTGCTCAACGTGGGTTTTCAGCCCTGCGAGCTACTCTAACTTTTGCCTGGGACACCTTTTCGGTTTTTACACCAGCGAGCAGCTCTAACTTTTGCCTGGGGTGCCTTTTCAGTTTTCACCCCTGCGAGCTTTTTTTTTTAAGTTTAAGATGAACAAAGACCGACTAAAATGGCGCCGTGACTACTTGTCCCGTTATCCTTCTGGTGACGATATAATGCAGAACAATGCTCTATGTAGTAGCATTAGGGTTTAATTTCTTGTTAGAAGCTGGTTTGATTTCTTCAATAGTCAAGTCCTTGGGCAACCACTGCTGCTCTTTGGAAAGATGAATTAGATTGGGAGGATGATAAAAACTTCAGATTTTACATATTTAATACATTTTCATTGTTAAATAATGTGACACGTTCAACCAGTTAAATGCAAAGCGCTTTCCTTAAATGGATGTTTAAGCAAGATAACTTTGTTTATGCATTTGACATGACCACACAAACGTATTTAAACAAACATTTCACTTTATTGATAAAATCAAAATGAGTACATTTGAAAAAGATTAATTCCCAAAATGGTATACACTCCGCACAGAGCCAGAATCCGTCACCAGTCGTCCCTTTCAGATTTTTCAACTGATTATTTTTTCTCATGTCTTAACTTTTGTCTAGGCCACTCTTTTTGAGTTTTCAACCTAGCAGACTCCTTTTTTTTCAACATGATAAAGCTTCAAGCGGTCTTGGTTGATAGGATTTGTGAACTCATTTCCGTCCATGTCCATGATGCTGACGCCACCCTTTGATAGCACTTTCTTTACGACATAGGGCCCTTCCCAGTTGGTCTAAACTACCCCCGAACATCGACATTTGAGGGCCTTAATTGTTTCAGAACCAAGTCCCCCGCTTTCAACTGCCGCCTAGGGTACTTCACATTTCAATTATAGGCCCGAGCCATTCTGTGTTGGTACATCTGTAGATGATCCAGTGCTTTCAGCCGCTTTTCATCTAGCGCTGCCAATTGCTCGTATCTGGCTTGAATCCACTCAATCTCTGGTAACTAAGCTTCCAAGACGACCCTGAGTGACTTAAGCTCTATTTCTACTGGTAGCGATGCTTCCATACCATACACCAAGGCATATGGAGTCTCCCCTATTGGTATTCTAACACTGGTTCTATAACCCCAAAGAGCATACGGCAATTTGTCAGCCCAATCTCTGTAAGTGGTTACCATTTTTGATAGGATCTTTTTTATTGCCTTATTAGCTGCTTCCACCGCGCCATTAGCTTAGGGCCTATATGGAGAAGACTTATGGTGTTCGATGCCATGTTCTGCAAGCAGCTCAGCTATTGCCCCTTGAAACTGCACTCCGTTGTCAGTCACTATATGATGGGGAACCCCATATCAAGCAAAGATGTTTTTTTGGATGAACTTAACCATATGCTTAGCTGTTACACTAGCGAAGGATTCCACCTCCACCCATTTTGAAAAGTAGTCAACTGCCCCAACTATGAATCAGTGCCCATTAGATGCTGCAGGATGAATTTCACCAATCATATCTATCCCCCATGTTGAAAACAGCCAAGGGGATGCCAGATTCTGTAGTTCGAGTGGTGGAAGATGACTGATATCAACATAGATCTGGCACTCGTGACATCTCTTCACTTTCCTTATGCAATCAGCCTGCATAGTCATCCAGAAGTACCTCTGTCTCATTATCTTCCTGGCCATAGCGAGTCCATTCATATGTGGCCCGTAAGATCCTGCATGTACTTGCTGCATCACTGTTTCTGCCTCTTGCTCTGTCAGGCACCTCAAAAGAACACCATTTGCCATTCTCTTGTATAGTCTATCCTCAAAGATTCTGAACTGACTGGCTAGCTTCCTCAATGATACCTTTTCAGCAGTATTAGCTCCTTCTGGATATTTTCCCTCCTTCACATATTGGTAAATATCGAAGAACCATGGCTTTTCTTTAGCTGTCAACTCCATTACTTCGCGCACTTCAAAGCAGGGTTGTTTGGAAATTACTATAACCAGTGGCTGTACTTGAGTTTCTTCTGGATTTTCCCATATAGAAGATAGTGTTGCTAGCGCATCAGCCATCTTGTTCTCATCTCTAGGGACATCTGAATTCACATTGGTGGAAAAGCTCTTTTCTGTGTTGTAGTAGCTCTAAGTAGGGCCGTAAGGCTTCTTTTTTCAGCTCCCATTCACCTTGAGCTTGCCTAATCACTAAAAGTGAATCTCCGATAATCAAGACATCATTTGCCCCTAGTGTCAACAAAACTTCCATCCCAAATAAGCATGCTTCATACTCTGCTCTGTTGTTGGTTATAGGAAAATCCAACCTCTTTGATAAAGGAATGACTTCATTGTCCGGTGTTGTTATAAGTACTCCGATTCTAGCACTCTTTCTATTCACGGCACCATCGAAGCACATAACCTATCTTTTTACTTCCAGCATGGCTAAATGTTCATCTGGGAACTCCAAATTCTCTGTATAATCTGATTCCAGTGGCTGATTTGCTAGAAATTCTGCTACGGCTCGCCCTTTAATGGTTTTCTTAGTGATGTACTCGATGTCGAACTCCGATAAGAGTAATAGCCACCTGGATAACATCCCAACCAACACTGGTGCTTTATACAAATACTTCATCGGATCCACCTTAGCCACGGTTTGCACTTTGTATGACTGCAAGTAGTGGTGCAAATTCTTGGTCAGCCAGATCATTGCCACACACGTCTTCTCTAACAGTGTGTACTTGGTTTCATACTCTAGTAGTTTCTTGTTGAGGTAGTAGATAGGGTATTCCTTCTTCCCATCTTGTTCTTGCACTAACATTGCCCCTACGGTGGAATCTTCAATGGCCAAATACAAGATCAAAGGCTTTCCTAGAATTTGTGGGCTCAGAACTGGCGGACTTACCAGGTAAGCCTAGATTTTCTCGAATGTCAACTGACATCTGTCATCCCATACAATTGGCTGATCTTTCTTTAACAGCTTGAAAATTAGCTTATAGGTGGAAGTCAACCGTGCTATGAAGTGACTGACATACTGTTAAGGAACCCAAAAATGAACGGACTTCCTTTTCTATTTTTGGGGCTGGTATATCCCAAATAGCTTTGATTTTATCTAGGTCCATTTCTATTCCTCTCTGGCTGACTATATGACCCAACAACTTCGCTAATGTGACCCTGAATATACACTTCTTAGGATTAAGTCACAAGTTATACTCTCCAATGCATGTAAGAAATCTATCCAGGATAACAGGATGTTCCTCCCGGGTCATTAATTTGACAAGCATATCATCGGTATACACTTCGACTTCTTTGTGGATCATATCATGCAGTAGAGTTGTGACAGACCTTTGATAAGTGGCTCCAGCATTCTTCAACCTAAAAGGCAATACTCTGTAGTAGAAGGTACCCCATTCTATGATGAATGACGTCTTCACCTTATCTATCACATCCATCAGGATCTGGTTGTACCCTGAAAATCCATCCATAAAAGAATATATTGCTGCTTTTGCTGCACTATCAACCAGGACATCAATGTGAGGCAATGGGAAGTTATCTTTTGGACATGCTTTTTTCAAGTCTCTGTAGTCGATACATACTCTAACCCTTCCATCCTTTTTAGGTACTAGGACAATATTGGCTAGCCATTCTGTATACTCCACCACTTCGAGGAATTTGGCATCTATCTGCTTAGCCACTTCTTCTTTCACCAATGTAGCCCACTCTGGCCTCAGCCTTCTCAGTTTCTGCTTCACTAGCTTGAACTTAGGGTTCTTCGGGATCTTATGAACTACTATTTCCGTGTCTACACCCGGCATGTCCTCGAACGACCAAGTGAAAGCTTTAACATTTTTTTGCAATATTCTTGTTAATTCTCTCTATTCCTCGGGTTTTAGCTCATGTGAAATGAATACCATTTTGGGATTTTCATCTGTACTTATGTTGATTTCATGCAATGCAGTGTCATGTATGCTAAATATGCTTGATGGTGATTCAAATGCATGCACAGAATTATCAGGATAAATATCACACAAGTAAGCAAACTGAGATTTCATTGCATTAAACTTGTCATAAAGTGCATCATTCACATTGAAAATGGAAGAAATAGATACAACAAAATCATTTTCATCCTCTACAGGTGGAGGGCCTTGCACTTCTTTAGCTTTTGCTTTCATCTCCAGAGCATCATCCGGATCTACAGCTGTTTCGATCTCTTTTTCATCAGTGACAGCGGTCTTTCCAACTTCAGCCATTTGTGCCTTAGCCTTTTCCATAATCTTGGCTATCTCAGCAACCACAGAATCTAAGTTTACCTTGGCCATCAGCTCCTCACCGAACCCTTCTTTGGAGTTCCTAAATGCCTTGCTCAGAGCGGCAGTCAGCGCACCTGAGATTACTTCTACAGCTTCATCACAAACTTTCTCTTCATTTTTCTCTTCGGCCACTTCCACTGCTTTCACTACACTTCGAGTGGCTCACTTTGTAGAACAACAGACTTAACAGCTACTTCTTCCACCACCACGGGGGCTATTGGTTCTTCCCGGCTTTTCTCAAAGTCTACGACATCAGAAAATATTTCTAAGCCGGGGTATTCAATGTTCCCGACCCTTACTGGTTCAGCCTGGCCATTATATAGCTCTTCACCTACCTTTAGGAATGGTTTCATCATGAGCTTGCTGTTCTTGCCCCTTCTTGGGTTCTTCTGGTCAGATGTTTCCTCTGTATACCCTAGCCCGAACTGCTTTGGCTTTCCCAAGTCAATGTTAAACTCAGGCACCCTTTGTAGGTTGATTCCAAGTCCTATGCCTGGGACAAAATTTTGCTTGTGCAAATATTTGGACAGCCACTCTGGCATATAATTTTCATAAATGACCATTATAGCATCTGTGGTTTCCTCTTCCCTGACCATGGCAATTTGAAACCTGCTAAACGGTACAACCCCTTCATTTACAGTAGCAATTATAGATTGGGCATCCGCCTCCACAATCACATCCATTTATTGGAAACTTTATCTTCTGATGCAAAGTAGAGGGAACACCTCCTAATGGGTGGAACCACGGTCTTCCCAATAGCAGTGAGAAAGTGACCGGGATGTCTATCACAGTGAAAACAACCATTGACTTGACTGGCCCGACCTCCACTTTGGTTTCAAAAGTCCCAATTACAGTTCTTTTGGAGTTATCATATGCCTAGATCACCATGGAGGACTTCTTCAAAGCATCTTCATTCAGACCCAAACATGGTAGCATTTTCAACGGATATATGTTCAGCGCCGACCCGTCATCCACCATTACACATGGCATTACTTTGTCCATCACATGGGCTCTGATGTAAAAGGCCTTATTGTGGGCCTTTCCTTCACTAGGCAGGTCTTTCTTAGAAAACACAATGTCAGGAGCCCCTGAATGGATCTTATCCAAAAGACAACACATGGCTTTCGGCGATGCAATGAGGGACACTTCAATTTCCGACAACTTTTCACTAATGCCGTCCTATGCTCCTTAGAGGTCAAAAGCAGATGCCATAAACTGGCTTGTGTAGGGGTTTTCTTCAACTGAGAAATAACCAAGTCTTCTTTCTCAACTCCCTCTTGTGCTGTTGAACTACCTGATCCAGTCATCGGGGCCTTATCCTTTGATTGGGCTGCCGGTTGATAAACCCTACCACTTCGGGTCACATTTTGAACTTCCTGAATTTTCAACTTCTCAATATCTGGCGGCTTAACTATCTCATTCCTGCCAAACTCTTCATATTCGTCTTCTGAGTCAAGGTCATTCAAGCTTATCGGCTTGGTTTCTTTCTGTTCTACCTCCCTCACACATTCTGACTTTGTTTCAGCTTCGCCGATTGCCACAGACTGAATAGCAGGATTTGCTTGAAGGACTTGAGCAAAGATAAAATTGGCCAGCAATCCCAAATGTACCATATTAACTTGCTTCTCAAACGCCAGCAACGGGTTAGTCTTTGTACTGGGCTTAGGAGGCTCCTGCAATTTCCCTTCATCAATTAACTTTTGAATGGCATCTCTCAATTTGTAGCAATTATTAGTTCTATGGCCAGTCACTACATGATACATCCAGAAATTATCTTTATCTGCATCAGCGGGCTTTCCAAATGGCCTCAGGGATTGTAACAATCCTCCGTTTCTGCACTTAGCAAAGATCTTAACCAATGGGAGAGTCCAAGGGGATATACCCTATCCTCCTGGATTCCTATTCTGATTGCTTTATTACTGGGTTACTGCAGCAACCTCGACCTGCTTCACCTCTGAAGACTGCCCCCCTTTATGCCTAGAACCTGAACTAGAGCCACTACCAGACCCAGCTGTAGCTGTTGATCTGTAATCAAAACCATACCCTGAACTTCTGCCACTTTTATGGCTTACTGCCTTCTCTTCCTCATCTCGCTCGATTTTCATGGCCATACTATATACTTCACTAACCTCACTAAATGGATGGAACTTCATATTATTCTTGAAGATGTCCCTACTACCGTCAATCAGCTTCTGGATCAATTCATCTTCATCAGGGCGGTTTTTTAGAAGGATCATTTTGTTCATCCATCGTTGATAATACTCGTCAAATGGCTCATTAGGCTTTTGTTTGATTTGTTCTAGATGATATAGCTTCACCTATATCTTGGTGTTGAAGCTGTAGTATTTGATAAAGGCCACTGATAGAGCCTCCCAGTCTGATTGCTTTTCCTCTGACAAAGAATTGTACCACCCAATGCACCTCCCCCAAGTGTAGTTAGGAAGAGATTAATCAGTTGTTGCTTAGTGACGCCTGCTGTCAGCATGACCCGGGCGTAGAGTTTCATATGGGCCTCTGGTGAACCCATTCCCTTGTAAGAAGGAACCTTTGGCACTTGAAAGCCAATAAGAAAAGTCTCGATGCCTTTGCCGATCATGGCATCCACATTAACCACCTTCTTGGATTCAGAACTGACACTGGGCCCTTTCTTCAGCTGGGCCACAACTTCATCTAGCTCAGAATACTTCGCCTTCATTTTTCTTTCCATAGCTGCCTCAATCTCTTGTAGCTTTTCCAGGCTAGCCAAGGTATCACCACCTTGCTGGGATGATTCGGCCTCTTTCTCTTTTCCCGTTCCATTACCACCAGTTTCCCCGGCTTTTCTCACTACAGCCCATATTTCCTCCTTAAGCATATCACAGAAATCCTATGATCTTAGGAAATCCTTTAAAGCATCAGTGAGGCTTGGTGTCGGATTAGCCATCTCAACTTCTTCCCTTGAGTTGGATTCACTTTCTGGTTTTACTGCTTTTGGTTCCCCAACAGCCCTCAAAGCCTGAGATGTCATCGAAGGTCACTCCAGTTTATTCTGCTAGACATCATATGGGAAACGTTTAGGGACATGAGTGAATGGAATGGTGCCATAAAGAGTGAGACATTGAAAGTGCTTTTAATGAATGAATGGAATGATGTCGTGTATGAAATGATGATAAAAATGATTCCTACTTATTATTCTATTTTCTTTTTCAGACATTCCAAGAACACCCAATGCTATGCAAAAAGATCACGTATGGACCGTCACACGAGCAAGGGTTCGGTGCCTTTGGGACACCTAGTGAATCTCATGAAATGGTCACGTGCATGCCGACACACAGGCAGAGTTTCGATGCTTTGTAGGTCTATGTGATGATATGAAATGGTCACATGGTGCCGGCCCATATTCTGATGCTTTAGGGGCTTATGATATGAAATGATGTTGTAAGAAAGTCACGTGTAACAGGGGACATGGACAGAGGTTCGGCGTTTGGGGAACACCTTTCATGATTTAGTTATGTTATGAAATGCCCCTACATGTGTACTAATTCGGCACTCGAGGGGCGCCTAGGATAATGTAATAATGTCATGAAGTGATCCGATGTGGGTCATGGCGTTCATGATATTTATGATAAATGAGCATGGTATCATGAAATGCATCGTGTAAATAGCCACACGAAAACAGACCTAAGACCATTGTGGTCTCTATTAAATGAGATAATTTAGTGGAATGGCCGAATGCAATCCGGTGCATTGGCAGAACATTGGTAATTTGGGATACCCGATATGTTATGGAATGAAATGATCGTGATGAGCACCCTTGGAATGTCCTTAATTTAAATGACATGATATATCGTGAATGCTTATGTCACACAACATGCAAGTGGCTGCACAAAAATGTGGTTAGGATGTATGACATACATAATGATATTGTGTATGCTTTGTAAAAATGCTAACACACAAATATAATATTATGGCTGCAAAAAATACTGGTTAGTATGAATGACACCCGGATGATCTAATTTTCACATGCGAAAATAAAATGCAAGTGGTTGCACAAAAATGTGAGTTAGTACCACACAAATGTCTTACATGTATGGCGTGTCATGTTCATGGAAATGACAATGATGACATGTCATGGGATGGCGAGAAACACATAGCACACGAAGCGTATTCTTCCAACCTTATTCCTCCAAACTTGGTCAGTCTTGAAAATTCTAATCGAGTACTAGAAAGGGTTCTCTTCGATCATCAACCGGGGATGATGAAGGCACAATTTATAGAATTCACACAATTTATTTTGGTATCCTAAGGGGATCCAACTAAGGTTGCCTATATAAGTTCGGTCCAAGTCAGGTTAAAATCAAGGCTTCCATAGCAAAATATACTCCTCACTTCTCCCTACTCAAGAGTCCGAACGAAGGGGTTCGTACGAGGCTATGGGTGGTGTTTCGTATCCATGCTCCTAAGACCAAGAGGAACACAGGCGACACTTCAACAATTCACCGGGCAAAAAACGGGATACTTATCCTAAGGCAAAAATGTCTAACTAAAGAATGCAAAATAAAATACCATACAAGAATCATCCACCTTATTTTGATTGGACATTTTTCAGGGCTTGTCAAATTCTTTTAAGTTTTAAGAAAACTTTTTGTAAGAAATCCCCAGCAGAGTCACCACTGTGAGTGGACGATGTTTTCGACTGAACGCGAACTCTCTCGGAAGGGAGCCTCGATATCGGGCAACGCTCCCTCACATGGGGTTTTTATAATAAAATTCATTTTTGGGAAATTAATTACTTCATAAAAGAATCAAGACCTAAGTCTCGATGAATAGTGTAGGAGTCGCCACCCGGCTCAGCTTAACCTGAAAATTTTAGTGTAGCTGAACCGGACGAAAGGCCGCTACACTATCCACAGATCTAGGTCCGGACAAGTCCCCTATTTCGTGTCTAATCAAAATAAATACGGCCAATGTTCATAGATGGTATTTTAAAATTCTAAAGTCAATTTTATTAAATAAAAGCATGCAGAGTACACACAGATAAAATAAAATAAAGCAATAAATAATTAAATTATTACAACCCGATCGAATGAAAATAAAAGCTCTCGACCTCACTTTACAAACGCCTAAAATACATGAAAATCTAAAAATTTACAACCGCCTAAAATATACGAGTTAAGCTATTAATTACATCAAAAATGAAAAAATAAAATAAACTAAAAGCTGTAAAACAGACAGTTAGTACAGTTTATAGCACGCCACAAATAGGACTCAAATAGGACAGAACGAGATTTTAAAGAGTTCGGGGGCATGCAATTAGGGGATAACTGGGTCGGCTTGGCTAGCCGGCCCGATTAGACCTAGAAAACAATTTTGAAATATCCCTGTATTTTTGGTTTTGTGAGAAAATCATTTTGAAAAAATTTTATTTTCCAGTTTATTTTAATTTAGCATATGAGGTGGGTTGGTTTTCGGGAGATTCGGGTCTCCGTTGTTGTATTGTTCCAAATGCATTAACATCGAAAATTAAATCTAAGGTCATGAATGCACATAACAAAATTCATTTTTGATGATTTTCTGATTTCTTTGAATTTTTATGATTTTTAGGAATTTCTCTGGATTAAAATGGAAATTCTACCTCTGGATGGGGATTACAGTCATGCGACTGTAATCCCTCCAATTGCAGAAAATCGCCAAAATTTTATTCAAATAAAACAAAAGGCCGTGAGAATTCAAGAACACTCCTATGACTGTAATTACAGTCATACGACTGTTCTTCACCACAAGAACAGTCATATGGCTGTTCTTGAATTCCAGAAATGGCAAATCGGAAAATTAAATTCTTATGCACTAAAACACACCAAATCACCCAGAAAAAGCAAGAAAATGAAGGTTTGAAGTATGTTTACCTTTGTGGTGCTGATCCACCGTAAGAATGACCGCTGGAAATGCCCCAATCACCTCCAAATTGCTTCTTTTCCTTTGAGCTAAGGTTTTGAAAGTCAAGTCCAAAATCTCCCAAAATGTCATGGATTCTGATTGGTTTAAGGTCTGAGATTGATTGAGTTTTAAGTGTCAATTTATTAACCTATGATTTCTATCAAGTTTTAACTTTAACACTTAAGAATCAAAAGAAAAAGAGGAGAAAAAGATTGAATTGTGTTGGTTTTGCTTTTTCTCTCTTTTCTCTATCAATTTTCTCTCTAAATTCAGAATCCAAAGTCCCTTCTCTTCCTCCCTTTTTCACTTTTTATCTTCTGGCTTTCTGTTACTAAGAATCCGGGCATTAATTGCCCCTCTAATCAACCCCAATTTTTTATGTCACAAGGTATGGCTGTTGTACCTGCTCCGATATTATAGTCGTATGACTCTATTACAGTCGTACGACTGTAATATAGCCCCACGACTATAATTACAGTCGTGGCATTTTTTTTAACTCTGGAAAATTATGGCGCTTACATGTACCCAAAATAGCCCCCCCCCCCCCCCCCCCCAACTTCACAACCCTCACCTACACCTTTACAAATTGAAAATGAACCTCCAAATTTGAATAAAAAACACCTCCACCTTCACATAATAACACAACAAGCCGAAACACAAATCCACCATCACCATCAATACAGAATGCCTCCTCTTCCTCACCACCAGTTATGTCTCAGACTCTAATTCCTGAGGGGTCTTATATTGTTTCCCTAGAATAGAGTTTGTCTCTTGTAGCTGACTTAAATGAATTTGGTCCATTACCATCGAACAATACAGCTTCCACCTCTGCTTCAATTCCCAAAGGACTAAAAACTAAAACATACCCCATGATTACCCAGAAAGCGACTGTGAGCGGACGACGCATTTTCGACGGGATGCGGGACTCCCTTTCGGAAGGGGAGCCTTGATTTCGGGCAGGGGCCTCCCTCGCATGGGGTTTTTGGATTAGAAATTCGTTTTTTGGAAAAGCGGATTATTTCGAAAAAGAATCGAGACCTAAATCTTGATAAAAAGTGTAGGAGTCGCCACCCAGCTCAGCTCAACCGGGAAATTACAGTGTAGCTGAACCAAAGCGAGAACTGCCACACTTTTCAGAGATCTAGGTTCGGACAAGTCCCTTATTTCGTGTCTAATTTAAATATTATTGCCAATGTTCTATTTACGACACTTTAAATTGCTAAAGATTGATTTTCATTAAATAATACACGCAGCGCACATACGTAATAATACAGCATAATAAAAAGTAAACAGAATAAATATTTAAGAGCTTACAACCCAATTGAAAGAAAAAATAAAACTCTCGCCTCACTGTTACAATCGCCTAGAATACACGAGAATCTAAAAAAATATTTACAACCGCCTAAATACACGATTAATTTTATTAAATATAAATAAAAAGAAAATTAAAATAAAATAAAAGCTGCAAAACAGAGGTTAGCATAATTTATACGGCACACCATAAGTAGGACTCAAGCAGACAGAATTGGGAAATTAGGTATTTGGGGTCATGCAATTGGGGGTAACCGGGTTGGCCCGGTCGGCCAGCCCGGTTAGACCTGGAAAATCATTTTGAAACGTCCCTGTATTTTTGGTTTTATGAGCAAATCGTTTTTGAAAACATTTTTCCGGTTTATTACAATTAAGCATGCAAAGTGGGTAGGCTTTCGGGAGAACCGGGTCTCCGTCGTGGTTTTGTTCTAAATGCAATTTCACCGAAAAATAAATCTAAGGTCGTGAATGCACATACCAAAATTCATTTTTGATGATTTTTTATTTTTCAAAATTTTTCTGATTTTCTGAAATTTTCCAATTTTTATGAAATTTTTTGAGTTTTATGAATTTTTTGGATTTTACGGATTTTTTTAGGGATTTCTGCTCCTGACCGAAGACTACAGTCGTGCGACTGTAATCCTTACCAGAGGCAGAAATCGCTAAAAAAACCCTAAAAAGAGAACTTTAGCACTGAGAAAATAAATACAGTGCTATGACTGTAAAAGGTTTGGCACGACTGTAATTACAGTCGTGCCCTTGTTCTTGTGAGAAGAACAGTCGTACGACTGTTCTTATTTTTCCAGAAATAGAAGCTTAAAAACTTAAATGAAAATGCACCAAAAACAAGTAAATCACCCAGAAAGCTGGAAAAAAGGTTGAGTTAAAGGTTGTTTACCTCATTGGCGACGATCCACAGCTGGAATGACCCCTGGCTATGCACCAATCCACATGAATTCGCTCCTTTTCCTTGGAAAGTTAAGGTTGCAAAAGTGTCCAAATAATCCCAGAAAAGTCACGGATTTGTGTTTGTTTTTGTCCCGAAATGATTTAGATTTTTAGTGTGGATGTTAACCTAGGATTTCTAATTCATTTTAGTGATTAACAACAAGAAATTAAGGAGAAAATATGAGAAGAAAGTAAGCTTTTCTTGTCTCTCTTCTTTCTTTTTCTCCCTCTTTCTCTCTCTAAAATCTCTAAATTCCAGATTTCTTTTGCCAAAAAGTCCCCCACTCTTATTTTTTTTAAGCTTTTATATGCCTACTTACATGGAAATCTTGAGCATTAAATGCTCAAGATTTCCCCACTATTCCAAGTCAAGGGGGTATGGGTTCTGCAACCTGCCCCTGAAAGTACAGTCGTACGACTGTACTTATGTTACAGTCGTACGACTGTAAGCAAAATCCCATGACTGTATTTACAGTCGTGGGTCAACGGTCAACAACGATTTTATTTTATTTTATTTTAAATGTAAAAATTTCGTGTTCACAGGCTGCCCCTCGTGTAGCTGAAGTCCGATTTTCGAAACGGATTTAGGTACACGACAAAGAACACGAAATCACGATGATATGCAAATGTGGTTCTCGCAGGTGGACTGCAGGTGACTTTGGTAGTCAGGTGGTCTATATGCCTTTTGCATGAAGATGACACCGAGAAAAGGGACGACTTTTGGAGTCGGGCAGTTCCTTACGATGATTTTCAAGTAAGGATGGTGCCGAGATAAAATAAAAAAGAATACGACTTTTGGAGTCGGGTGGTTCCTTACGATGATTTTCGCGTAAGGATGACGCCAAGAGAATACAGAAAAGAATGCGATTTTTGGAGTCGGGCGGTTCCTTACGACGATTTTCGTGTAAGGATGACGCCAAGATAATACAAAAAAGAATGTGACTTTTGGAGTCGGGCGGTTCCTTACGATGATTTTCGCGTAAGGATGACGCCAAGATAATACAGAAAAGAATGCGACTTTTGGAGTCGGGGGGTTCCTTACGACGATTTTCGCGTAAGAATGACGCCAAGATAAAACAAAGAAGAATACAACTTTTGAAGTCGGGCGGTTCCTTACGACGATTTTCGCGTAAGGATGACGCCAAGATAATACCGAAAAGAATGCGACTTTTGGAGTCGGGCTGTTCCTTATGACGATTTTCGCATAAGGATGATGCCAAGATGATAGAGAGAAGAATATGACTTTTGGAGTCGAATGGTCGTGTATGATTTGCCATACATAGCCAAAAGAAAGCATGCAATGTGTGCTTAGTGAACATATTTATTCCTTGATCGATAATTTTGAAACAAAAATTTTTGCCCCTTCCATCAAGAATAAATACGGGAAGATGCGTTTCGGGTCACCTTTTATAGTCATATAGGACTGAGATTTGTGAAGTGTGTGAGCATGAGTGTGTGACAGCTGTGTGCGACCTGGCGCACTCAACGGACTGACACGAAAAACTTAGTTCCGTTTTATAGTCGCGGGGGGGACTGAGATTTGGTAAGGGGTACGTGTGCGTGTGTGTGTGTGTGTGTGTGTGTGGCAGACTAGTATGACTTGGCATACAAGATATGTCAAAAATGAAATTTTTTGAGATTGTACTTACAGTGAGTTTTTCAAGGTTTCTCGGGTTTCGTGCCCCTTGGATAAGGCGGACCATTGTTAGAAAGATTAACCGCTGACTTGTTGGCCTTCCTTAATGTGTAGGACCGGAGAATTTCCTTCAGTATAAATCTCTCTCTGCCTTGGGTCTGGCGAGGCTGCCTCCCTAAGTCTGTGAGAGATCGGGTTAGGATTCAGGGTCCAGAGACCTTTATTATGTCATTGTCGACGAGCACGCCGCCTACTACCCATGTTGTGTTGATGACTTTGTGTGAGAGGTGGGTTTGCACTACTCACACATTTCATTTGCCCGTCGGGAAATTCACCGTTACTCCTTCAGATTTCGTTGCTATCACTGGGTTCTGTTTCGGTGGGACCTCGATCAACTTCAACTGCTATTTGACTTGCCATCAGCTGGAGGACGATTATATAGGAAGGTTGATCGACTGCACCCCTGAGAAGGGGAAGATCTTATGCTCCAGGGTGGAGGCTTATTGGACTACTCGCTTATACCTGTCCGAGGAGGATGCGGGGCGGTGTGTTCGGGCTTATGTGTTCGTCTTGTTATCATGCACACTTTTTCCCACCGGGTAGAGCACTTGTAATCTGACTTTGCTCCCTACTCTAGCGGACCTGGCTGCCTTTCCTTCTTTGGATTGGGCTCGAGCTGCGTTGGAGCAGTCTCCACTGACTTGACTTGTGCGCCAGAGGGTGGCAGCAGGAGATCTTTGGTTTCTGTTTTGGCCTTCTGGTATCGTCGTTCCCTTTTTTTTTATGCAGGTCAAGAGACGTAGGGGATGCAGTTCTGGTCAGCGGACTAGCCCAGCATATGAAAGTGCTGAGAGTGCCACTGCTGGTGGGCATGGCCCTGTTCAGGATAGGAGTCATCCCGTATGTTCTGCCAGTGTTGCGGCATCTACTTCTCAGGTTGCTTTGGGCTTGGAGGCTCATCTGGTCCAGGAGAACGCCAGCTGGGTGGTAAGCATTCTACAATGCCTGTATCATTACATGATTTATGCAATGCATGGATGAATATGCATGTATGTATGCATGTTAACTCATGTTGTTATTTTACAGATTCGAGTGTAGATGCTCCAGGATCAGGCTAGACAGGCAGCTGCTTCCAAGGCTCGGGCTTTGGCTGCGACCCACGAGTTAACCTGGGTGCGGGTTGACATGGCCCGGATACAGGCTAATTTGACTCGGGTGCAGGAGGACTTTGATGCCTATAGGGCTTCGCATCAGAGTAAATCTGAGGAGGAGGAGGGAAAGGATGAGAGCTAGGTTGAGTGCTCCGTTTCTTTCTTTCTTTTTATTTTATTTTATTTTTTTATTTTATTTTTTTTTATAATCATATTTTCTGCACACAACATGAGCTGCATTTTTATTGTTATGGGGCTTGGATGCAACAACCTACTGATGGATATTTATGTGTAATGGAATGATGTATGCAATATAGACGTCTAAGCAAAATGTCAAACATGCATAATATCATTACGACGACATCATAATGAGTACAATAGGGAAATTAACAGTGACTTCGGCTTTAGACATCACCCTTTTCTTGTTACCAACACGTCCTCTCGGTTTTCCGTGTCAGACATTTTCTCTTTGTGATTTTTTTTAATGGTCCGAGAGTTCTGCGCGAGCGTTCCAGCCGAATTGATCTCTTTATATTGATCCGCTTTGAGATTGGAAAGCATACCTTGACAATGCTCATCAGAAGTCGTGAGAATGTTGCTACCGATGACACCCAGTGGTTTGGATTTTTACCTGCCCCTAGCCATAAAGGTTTGTGTTTGGGGTATCAATCACTGAATCGGACATGGTTCGCTGCATGCTGTCACCCGTATGTGGACATTGACATGCAATGACATGACGAATGCATATTGAACATCAAAATTGAATATAAAACATCTATGACATAATGAATGTGGATGCATTAGGAAAATCCAAAGTGTGGCTCTGGTTTTGATTGATGCCCCTTCAAACTACCAACATGTCCTTTCGGTTTTCCACATTGGAGTTTTTTTTTTTTTTGTTTTTTTTTTGTTTTTTTGGATGAATGCTCGGTCACTGGATAGAGTTGCCATTGTGGACGTATAACCTGAGATGAATTTGATTAACCATTGGATTCTCCTGTGGTCTGATGCCGTATTCATGTTTCTAATTCACCCCAGATTCCAGTTCAGGCAAGGTTTCCGAAGACTGAATACTTGAAATTGTTGGTAAGTGCAACTTTCTCTTGGAATATGAGCACAACAGACTTTGTAAGCTTTCCTGTTGATGGCATTATCCCCTTCATGATTGTTGTAAGCTTTGTAAACCCGAGTTGTCCCAACACTGTTGGTGAAGTTCACAAATGCATAACCAACATTTCCTCCAGTCTTGAAATCTATAGGCGAATAGAGGAAATCATAAGCAGACTTCCCTTTGGACTTATTCTTGTTTTTCTCCAGATAATGCTTGTCCAGAATTTGCAGCAGATCATGTCTTGGAAACTGATTTGGTAGATTTCTGATCATCAGGCTTGTTTTTCCACCAAGATTAACTTCAATCTCTTTTTTATTCAGCTTGGTCTCTTCAATAGTCAATTTCTTGGGTAACCATTGTTGAGCTCATTTGAAGTAGACTTGTATTCAAATTCTCTCTCTGCTCTGTCGCCCTTCTGGTGATGAGATGATGCAGAAAAATGTGATATAGAGCAGCGTTGAGGTTCTTTTTTTTTTTTTTAAGGAACTAAATCAAAGCCACAGCCACCTTTTGGTTTTCCTGCTGCATTCAAATTCATGCATGTCATGTGTGCTTAATATGCCTTTTTGGATGAACAATGCATGCGTAATGTCATGTGCACAAGAATGTCATGCAAACAAGGTTATACATGCACTACAACCAAGGAAAGGCCCAGAGTTTCACAATAAGTTGGATAGTGAAGGTCATTTGAATTTCTTGGTGGTTGATGCTTTGGATAAGTTTGGATAAGCTTGATTTCGCCTCAAGGAGGGCTTTCTGGTTTGATTTTGCCTTAAGGAGGGCTTTCTGGTTTGATTTCGCCTTAATGAAGGCTTTCTAGTTCGATCTTGCCTTAATTGGAGTTTTCTAGTTTTATTTTGCCTTAAGAAAGGCTTTCTGGGTTTGGGTGCCTCAAGGAGGACTTTTTGGTTTTGCTTTGCCTTAAGAAGGGCTTTTCGGTTTAGGGTGCCTCAAGGAGGGCTTTTTGATTCTATTTTGCCTTAAGAAAGGCTTTCTGAGTTTAGGTGCCTCAAGGAGGGCTTTTTGGTTTTGTTTTGCCTTAAGAAGGCTTTCTGAGTTTGGGTGCCTCAAGGAGGGCTTTTTGGTTTTGTTTTGCCTTAAGAAGGGCTTTTCAGTTTAGGGTGATTTGGGTATCGTACGTGCTTTTTAAATTGAAGCTTTGGGGCAGGGTTGGTAGTGTCTTTCAAGGATTGTTGAATTGAATTAGCAGATGCCTCGGCAGAAGTGGTACCATCGTATTATTTTATTTATCTCACAAGCTCACCTTTCAAGAGAGAGTTCGTTCAGGGCCAGGTTCACTGTTAGGTTCCCCACAATACTCAGAATGATGTCATGCATTTTGATATTATGTGTGTTGGACATGTCATTTCAGATTGTCAAATGCATGCATAATGCCATGTACAAGTAATCATCACGAAAGTAAAACGAAGATAGCTTTCAATACATCTCATAAACAAAATGAGTCCCTTGTAAGAAGGAATCTCCAAGAGGTATTGATCTCACAGAATCTGATTATTCTCCGATTGGTCACCATTTCAGCTTCAGCATCCTCGACCCACTCTTATCAGAGCAGACTCATAATTTCTTCATCATATTCCTCTCCTCGGGAGGTTTCAGAAATTTCTTTGGTGGTTTCCCTGATTGCCCCTGGTTGCTTATCAGAGAAGGCCGAGATTTCCAATTTTCCATCATCTACTAGTCTCTGGATCTCCTTTCTTAAAGCATGACATTCATTGGTCCGATGGCCTGCGATCACATGATAGCTGCAGAAATTACTCCTTTTCTCTGATATTGGTGCCACATACGGTCTAACAATCTGCAGGAGACCCATATTTCTGCATCTGAGGAATAGCGTACCTAATGAGTCAGCCCATGGAGAAATGCCTTTCCCACTACTCCCGGTAGGCGAGTTTTTAGTATGCCGTGGAACGGAGTCGGTACCAACATTCGTCTTGAGGGGCCTCTTCAGTTCTACCTCATCAGTTAGCATTGGCAAACCTGAATCCCGGAGAGAGGGTCTTCCAAGGTGTCAAGGGCGAGTGTTAGCAAACTGGGCATTCTGTCCCTTGCTAGCATCAGTATTGGAGTCTGAGGATGCCGCATTTTTCATTTTCTCTTCAAGTTCTACCACTCGTGCTTCCAATTCGGTGCACCTTGCTGTCAGCCTTTCTACTCTGTCAAGGTCATCCCCCAGCACTTCTCTCAGCATTGCTGCTGCTTCCTTCCTGACCGCCTTTCGGAACCGTGATGAGGCGATATGATCCTCCACGATATCTGTTATGGAGTTGAAGTTCATTGGGTTGGCCATTCCCGTGATCTTTCCTCTTCCTTCCGATAAGAATACTTATTAGCATTAACGAGTGCATACGCGTGAAGAACACCAAATCACAGGTGATGCAGTCATGGATGCATGATGGGATATGTATATGCATGAATGAGTTGCATATATGATTTTATGAGGGAGATAATGACGATGATGATTTGAAATTTTTTTTTATTTATTTTATTTATTTATTTATTTTATTTTTATTTTTTTTAATTTTTTTTTGACATTCCAAGAACACCCGATGCCATGTGAAAAGACCACGTGTGAACCGCCACACAAACAGGGGTTCGGTGCTTTTGGAGCACTTAGTGAATATCGGGAAATGATCGCATGTGTGCCAACACACGGATAGAGTTTCGACACCTTGTAGGTCTATGAGGTGAAGTGAAATGGTCACGCAGGGGCCGGCCCACGGACAGAGTTCTGATGCTTTTGAAGCATATGATATGAGATGATGTTTACTGACAAGTCACGTGTAGGTAAGGACACAGACAGAAGTTCGGCATTCATGGAATGCCCTTCATGATTCAGTAATGTTATGAAATGCCCCTATATGCGTAAGAATCCGGCACTCGTGGAGCACCTCAAATGATACAATAATGTCAATGTCATGTAACAATCCGAAATGGATTGCGACACACCCACAGAACTTCGGCGTCCCCACGATGCCAACGATGAAGGACGTGAAGACATGCAATGATATCGTGTGACCTACTACACGAAAATAGACCTAAGACCATTGTGATATCCTATTAAATGAAATGGTCTAATGAAATGACCGAGTGTACTCCGGTACACGAGCAGAACACGGGTAGTTTTAGGACTCCCGATATGTTATGAAATGAAGTGACCGTGAAGGGTATCCTCAGAATATCCTTAATTTAAATGATATGAAATGATGTGAATGCTTGTGTCACGCAAAAATGCAAGTGGCTGCACAAAAACGTGGTTAGGATGGATGACATACATGATGATGTCGTGTATGCGTTGTGAAAATAACAATATACAGGATATAAATATGCATGGCATATAAATAGAATGTCGTGGCTGCATGAAAATGTGGTTAGAATAAATGCCATGCATATGTTGATGTCTTGAAAATGGTTGCACGAAAATGTGGTTAGAATGATGTATATGCAAAGTTTCAGCGTTCAGGGAGCACCTTGGGTTTTTGTGATATGAAATGAGGTGAACATGTGCACGGCACATGGTCGGGATTTCGGCGCTCGGAGAGCACCTAAATGATTTGGTGAATGAAATGTAATTTTTCGGCGCTTGTGGAGCACCTAAATGATTTAATGAATGAAATGAATTTTTCGGCGCTTGTGGAGCACCTAAATGATTTAATGAATGAAATGTAATTTTTCGGCGCTCGTGGAGCACCTAAGTGATTTAATACATGAAATGTAATTTTTTCGGCGCTCGTGTAGAATGGAATGAAATGAATTTTGTTGGCACTCGTTGAGCACCTAAATGGTTTAATGAATGAAATGAATTTTTCGGCGCTCTTGGAGCACCTAAATGATTTGATGCATGAAATGAATCTTTTCGTCGCTCGTGTAGCACCTAAATGGAATGAAATGAATTTTTCTGCGCTCGTGGAGCACCTTGGGTTTTTGTGATATGAAATGAGGTGAACATGTGAATGGCACATGGTCGGGATATCGGCGCTCTTGGAGCACTTAAATGATTTGATTCATGAAATGAATCTTTTCGACGCTCGTGGAGCACCTAAATGGAATGAAATGAATTTTTCGGCGCTCGTGGAGCACTTTGGGTTTTTGTAACATGAAATGAGGTGAACATGTGCATGGCACATGGTCGGGATTTCGGCGCTCTCGGAGCACCTAAATGATTTGATGCATGAAATGAATCTTTTCGGCACTCCTGGAGCACCTAAATGATTTAATGAATGAAATGTAATATTTCGGCGCTCGTGTAGTACCTAAGTGATTTAATGCATGAAATGTAATTTTTCAGCGCTCGTGGGTCACCTAAGTGATTTGATGCATGAAATGAATCTTTTCGGTGCTCGTGGGGCACCTAAATGATTTAATGAATGAAATTTTTTGGCGCTCGTGGAGCACCTAAGTGATTTAATGCATGAAATGTAATTTTTCGGCGCTCGTGGAGCACCTAAGTGATTTGATGCATGAAATGAATCTTTTCGGTGCTCGTGGGGCACCTAAATGATTTGATGCATGAAATGAATCTTTTCGGCGCTCGTGGGGCACCTAAATGATTTAATGAATGAAATGAAATTTTTCGGTGCTCGTGGAGCACCTAAGTGATTTAATGCATGAAATGTAATTTTTCGACGCTCGTGGAGCACCTAAGTGATTTGATGCATGAAATGAATCTTTTCGGTGCTTGTGGGGCACCTAAATGAAATGAAATGAATTTTGTCGGCACTCATGGAGCACCTAAATGATTTAATGAAATGAAATGAATTTTTCGGTGCTCGTGGAGCACCTTGGGTTTTTGTGATATGAAATGAATGTTCTTAGCAAACGGACAGAGTTTCGGCACTCGGGGAATGCCTCGGATTTTTGTGATGTGAGATCGACATGTGCATGGCACATGATCGGGGTTTCGGTGTCCGGGGGATGCCTTGGATTTTTGATGATATGACGTGAACTCGTGCTTGGTGTAAGAGCGGGATTTCAATACTCAGGGAGTATCTCGATTTCCACGTCGTGATGTGAAATGAATGCGTTCTTGGTGAACGGGCAGAGTTCCGACGCTTGGGGAGCACCTAAACGATTTGATGTGTGAAATGAATTTTTTTTTGGCACTCGTGGAGTGCCTAAAATGATTTGATGAAATGTGATGAATTTTGTCGGCACTCGTGGAGTGCCGACAAATAATTTGATGAAATGTGATGAATCTTGTCGGTACTCGTGGAGTACCTAAATGATTTGATGCGTGAAATGATTTTTTTTTGGCACTCGTGGAGCGCCTAAGATGATTTGATGAGATGAATTTTGTAGGTACTTATGGAGTACCTAAAATAATTTGATGAAATGTGATGAATTTTGTCGGCACTCGTGGAGCGCCTAAAATTATTTCCTAGTTGGTAAGCGGTGTAATTTGTGTGACCCTTATAGGATTGTTCAAGGTTCGCGTGAATGTTTTATGCATGACATGCGTTTCCCATGGCTACAAAATAAAATGGTTAGTGCTTATGACATTCAAATGATGTATGTGAATTAACTAATTTTTTTTACGCAATGGAAGGATGCATGGCTACAAAAAATGTGATTAGTGTAAATGTCACGCGGGTGATTAATGTATTTACACGCGAAAAAATGGAAATGGCTATACAAAAGATGTGAGTCAGAATCACACAAATGCTTTATATGCGGTATGTTATGTTCGTGAAAAATACGGATGATGATGTGTCATGGGGGGACAAGAAGACACATAGCAATTAGCACACGGATCGTTATCTTCCAACCTTATTCCTCCAACGTGGTCAGGTCGATAAAATTCTAACCGAGTCCTAGGAGGGGTTCTCTTCGATCACCAACCGGGGATGATGAAGGCGCATTTTATTTTATTCACACAATTTATTTTGGTATCCTAAGGGAATCCAACTAAGGTTGCCTAAATGAGTTCGGTCAAAAGTCGGGATAACATCAAGGCTCCCATAGCAAAATATACTCCTCACTTCTCCCCACTCAAGGGTCCAAACGAAGGGGTTTGTACGAGGCTATGGGTGGTGTTTCGTATTCGTGCCCCCAAAACCAAGAGGAACTTAGGTGACACTTCAACGATTCACCGGGCTAAATAATGGATACCTAACCTAATGCAACAAATGTCTAACTACAAAAATGCATAAAGTGCCATATAAGAATCATCCGCTTAATTTAAATTAGACACTTTTCAGGGCTTGTCAAATTCTTTTAAGTTTTTGAAAAACTTTTGAGAAATCCCCAGCAGAGTCGCCACTGTGAGCGGACGACGCGTTTTCGACGGGACGCGGGACTCTCTTTCGGAAGGGGCGCCTCGATTTCGGGCGGGGCCCTCCCTCGCATGGGGTTTTTGGATTAGAAATTCATTTTTTGGAAAAGCGGATTATTTCGAAAAAGAATCGAGACCTAAATCTCGAAAAAAAGTATAGGAGTAGCCACCCGGCTCAGCTCAACCGGGAAATTACAGTGTAGCTGAACCAAAGTGAGAACTGCCACACTTTTTAGAGATCTAGGTTCGGACAAGTCCCTTATTTCGTGTCTAATTTAAATATTATTGCCAATGTTCTATTTACGACACTTTAAATTGCTAAAGATTGATTTTCATTAAATAATACATGCAGCGCGCATACGTAATAATACAGCATAATAAAAAGTAAACAAAATAAATATTTAAGAGCTTATAACCTAATTAAAAGAAAAAATAAAACTCTCGCCTCACTGTTACAATCGCCTAGAATACACGAGAATCTAAAAAAATATTTACAACCGCCTAAATACACGATTAATTCTATTAAATACAAATAAAAAGAAAATTAAAATAAAGTAAAAGCTGCAAAACAGAGGTTAGCACAATTTATACGGCACACCATAAGTAGGACTCAAGCAGACAGAATTGGGAAATTAGGTATTTGGGGTCATGCAATTGGGGGCAACCGGGTTGGCCCGGTCGGTCGGCCCTGTTAGACCTGGAAAATCATTTTGAAACGTCCCTGTATTTTTGGTTTTGTGAGAAAATCGTTTTTGAAAACATTTTTCCGGTTTATTACAATTAAGCATGCAAAGTGGGTCGGCTTTCGGGAGAACCGGGTCTCCGTCGTGGTTTTGTTCTAAATACAATTTCACCGAAAAATAAATCTAAGGTTGTGAATGCACACACCAAAATTCATTTTTGATGATTTTTGATTTTTCAAAAATTTTCTGATTTTCTGAAATTTTCCTATTTAATTTTTTGAGTTTTATGAATTTTTTGGATTTTAGGGATTTTTTTAGGGATTTCTGCTCCTGACCGAAGACTACAATCGTGCGACTGTAGTTACAGTCGTACAACTATATACTACAGTCGTGCCACTGTAATCCTTACCAGAGGCAGAAATCGCTAAAAAAACCCTAAAAAGAGAACTTTAGCACTGAGAAAATAAATACAGTGGTACGACTGTAAAAGGTTTGGCACGACTGTAATTACAGTCGTGCCCCTGTTCTTGTGAGAAGAACAGTCGTACGACTGTTCTTATTTTTCCAGAAACAGAAGCTTAAAAACTTAAATGAAAATGCACAAAAAACAAGCAAATCACCCAGAAAGCTGGAAAAAAGGTTGAGTTAAAGGTTGTTTACCTCCTTGGCGACGATCCACAGCTGGAATGACTCCTGGCTACGCACCAATCCACGTGAATTCGCTCCTTTTCCTTGGAAAGTTAAGGTTGCAAAAGTGTCCAAATAATCCCAGAAAAGTCACGGATTTGTGTTTGTTTTTGTCCCGAAATGATTTAGATTTTTAGTGTGGATGTTAACCTAGGATTTCTAATTCATTTTAGTGATTAACAACAGGAAATTAAGGAGAAAATGTAAGAAGAAAATAAGCTTTTCTTGTCTCTCTTCTTTCTTTTTCTCCCTCTTTCTCTCTCTAAAATCTCTAAATTCCAGATTTCTTTTGCCAAAAAGTCCCCCACTCTTATTTTTTTAAGCTTTTATATGCCTACTTTCCCGGAAATCTTGAGCATTAAATGCTCAAGATTTCCCCCCTTTTCCAAGTCAAGGGGGTATGGGTTCTGCAACCTGCCCCCGAAAGTATAGTCGTACAACTGTAATTATGTTACAGTCGTACGACTGTAAGCAAAATCCCACGACTGTATTTACAGTCGTGGGTCAACGGTCAACAACGATTTTATTTTATTTTTTTTTAAATGTAAAAATTTCGTGTTCACAGCGACTGGTACTCTAAAAGCAACCAAACCATTCTCTTTACATATTTCAGCTTCTCTTGAAATTAAACCATCAAGTCATGTTGGAGCTCTTAAAGTGCCTGAGTAGAGATAAGCTATAACAGATGAGTTAATAGCTTTGGTTAAAAATGGCACATGGTCACTAGTCCCTTCAAAATCTGATCAGAATATCATTAGGTGTTACTAGATATTTCGCATCAAAAGAAAGCCAGATGGGTCAGTTAATCCATACAATGCTCTTAATGGCCAAAGCATACCGTCATAGGCTCGAAATTAATTTTCATGATACATTCAGTCCAGTTGTGAAACCTACAACAACTCGACTTTTATTAGTAATCATTGTATCTCGTGGTTGGATTGTCAAACATTTGGATGTCTCCGGTGCTTTCTTACATGGTTTACTTGAAGAAAATGTCTGTATGGTTCAACCACCAGGGTTTGTTGATCCTGTACATTCTGGTTATGTTTGTCGACTATATAGATCACTATATGGTCTCAAACAAGCCCTAAGGCAATGGCACAAATGTTTGACATCCTCTCTTACTCATTTTGGCTTTCTTGGCTCAAAGGCGGACAGCTCTTTTTACTTCATTGTCATGGCCTAGTTGCAGCCTTTTGCCTTATATATGTTGATGATATTCTTGTGTTGGGTAACAATGCTGAAATTATTATTGACATACTTGGCCAAACAATTTGCAATCAAAGACTTGGGCCACCTGGACTACTTCTTGGGAATTGAAGCCTTATAGCGTAAAAATGGTCTCTTTCTCCATCAAAGAAAGTACATTAAGGATTTACTTCTTAAAGCTCAAATGGCAGAGTCTAAACCTATAGCGACTCTGGTGAATGTGAGTGCCAAATTATCAAGCCAACATGATAAGCCTTTTAGAGATCTTACCTTATTTTGGTCTATTGTTGGAAGGTTGCAATACTTGATCTTCACTCGGACATTTCCTTTGCAGTCAACAAAATTTCGTAATTTTTGAATCAACCTACATTAGACCATTGGGTTACCCTTAAGCTTTTATTACGCTATCTTCAAGGTACATCGTATCATGGGTAATTTTATGTCCTTCTGCTCGTACTCTGCTTCGTTATGCTGATTCTGATTGGGTTAGTGATGTGGATGATCAGAAATCCAAAAGTGGCTATGCTATTTATTTGGGCAACAATTTGATTTCTTGGTCCTTCCGGAAGCAAAAAGCAGTTTCTCAGTACTCCACGGAGGCTGAATATAAAGCCTTAGCTCTGCAGCTTCAAAATTGCATTAGTTATACAATTTGCTTTACGAGCTGAAATTTCCTATCTTAAAGTGCCCAACACTATATTGTGATAACTTAAGTGCAACTTATTTGACTCTTAATCTAGTTTATCAAAGTTGAAGTAAACACTTGGAAAGTGATTTCCATTTTGTTTGGGACTTTATAAAGAAAGGCGCACTTCTGTTTGTATTTATATGTTCTAATGATCAGATTGTCAATGTTCTTAAAAAAGGCCTCTCCAAGAATCAGTTTCTTTAGCTTCGCGAAAAATTGAACATGGTGTCATCCTCAGTTCAATTTGTGAAGGTTAATTGTGTATGTAAATTATACTTAGGGTATTGTTTATGTAATTTTACATTTGATAGCATCACATTAGGGTTGTATATATATTCAAATGTTACAACTAATGAAAGCTAAGTCTAATTCTCAAAGTGTTATACATATCAGATGTAATCCATGCAAATTAAGTCAAATGCTATTTTTGACTTACATTACATAACAATATCCTCCGAGTAGTTAATTTATTGTCATATATGTTTGTATGTATGTATATATGTATAGATTTTGATATGCTAATATAAAATTGTCTCAAGAATCTCCAACTACTCCTATACCCTATAATATTTCTTGAATTTTCTATTTTTTTTTAAGTTGATTTGGCTTTTTTTCTAATTTAGAACCATTGGTAGTTTCTATCTGGCATTTTCTCATTTATCCTTTGATTTTATATTGTAGATTTTCAACATCCTTAATTAAAGATAAACATAGATGTAAACCATGTAAGAAAGTTCATAAGTGGATCTTGCTAGAAAATTCAAAGAATTAGAAGTTGGGAGAGCTAAATCTAATACAAATAAGGAGTTAGGGCCAACATCCAGATTTGGTATAATACTGCAAAATTGTAGTGAACATAAAGATTTTTATATGAAGGTATTTACTTATATCCATTAATTTGACTTTTTTCCCCTTCAATTAGTCAATATTTTCTTCGTGCCTATGCTCATATGTAGAGTAATAGAAAAAAGTATGGTTTTGAAATTAGACCAGACCAGCTGATCTAACCTGTTCAACTGGAACCAAAGGCCAGTCCGATCAATTTCCAACCGATTCGGCCACCTCTTCAAAACCACCCATCAACCGATGAACTGGCCAATCTTTACTAGTTGGCAGTTTTGGGTGATTCAATTTTTGAAGTTTAAATAAAAAGAAAATTGTAACGCAAATTGAAATCCCTAATTTCACTTCTCTGCTTTCTCTTTTGTGCAGCCTTTCTTCCTCTTTCTCCATTTTCTTTTACTTACTCTACTAATCTCTTCTAATTTGTTGATTTGTGACTCTAATTACCTCACCCATAAAGGAAAAAAAGGTAAGGCTATCAGATTTCTTTTGAGTTGAAACAAGCAACTTTCAAGTATTCTCTTTTCTTTTCTTTTTTTGGGGTTTTAAATGGCTGTGTTTTTTTGTTTCTCCTATATGTTTATGGTTGTTCTATCAAGTATTCTCAAGCAAAAACTAGAAAGGATAAAGTATAGATTGCATCGTATACCATATAATATTGTCCCTCTTTACTTCTTATGTCTTGTTGCTTTATCTGTTTTACTTTTATTTTTATTTTTTAATGTTATTTTGAAGCTAATTACAATGATACCATGATATTTTCACACAGATTAGGAAAGATATTTGTTAATTGTCCTCATTTATCACTGTGTTTGATTAATTTATAGAGATGCATTAAATAATAAAAGTGTCTAAATAATATAATCTAAGATGAAGAAAAGAATTAATTTTAACTATGTATGGGAAATTCTAGTAACAAGTAATTTGGTTGACTACTAATGATCATTCTATTTTGTAGACACTGACTATATTTTATTTTTGATACTTTGATGTGCACATGAGAACCAAATGCTTTTTGTTTCAATTCAATACTTTTAATTTAAGAATGTGATAATCAGAACAGCAAGAAAAAGCTTCTCTTAAGTACTAATTGTTTTTATTTCCTATCTATATACCAAGATGGAAGCTGATAACACTACTAAATTGTCATGTGGTCAATCCGTAACATCATTAATTAACATGCGTAGAAAGGCTAATCCAACGTGGAAAAATTGTGAGGAGGGCAAAGAGGTGAAAAAACTACTTTTCAATAATTAAATTGTGCAAGGGTCTACAAAGGAGGCGGTATCCATAGAATTAAGGAGCATCTTGCTGGGAAGATTGGCCAAGTAGCAACATGTAAAATTGTTCCTCCTACTATTCGTGAAGAAATGAAGACATCGCTTAGATTATCAAATGAGAAGGATGCACTTAAGCGAACATTAAGGGATTATAATGAGAATCCATTTGCATAAGAAATAGAAAAAGATGTGGAAGAACTGCATCCATAAAAGACAACTTCTTTTGAATTGTTGGAAAACGAAACAAGTAAAGAGGGATCTTCTTCGACAAAGGTTTTTGGTCAAAGAATGTCTTCGAGGTGTCACAAAGTATTAGAAGTGCTATGGATGGAAAGGAAGTAAAAGGTAAGGCTTACGATGCTTGCATTCCTTTTAATACAATTAATTCACCTTACTTCAAACTTGCATTGTATATTGTGCTTGCTATTGTCCTGGATTTCAACCTCCTTCATATCATGATTTAAGGGTTAATTATTTAAGTGATTACAAAAAGGACTGTGTTTTGCTTGTCACGGCTATAGAAGCAATTGGGCTAATACTTGATGTATTATAATGGCTGATGATTGGTATGATAGGAGACAGAGAACTTTAATCAATTTTTTAGTGTATTCTCTAGCTGGAACATGTTTTCTAAAATCTGTTGATGCATTTAATATTGTTAAAGATGCTAAAGCTTTGTCCTTAATGTTTTTTTGAAGTGATTGAGTGGGTTGGGCTAACCAATATGGTGCATGTGGTGACTGATAATGTTGAAAATTATGTAGCCGCAGGGAAATTAATTCATAAAAAGTATGATAATAATTATTGGTCACCCTATGCAGCTCATTGCATAAATCTCATCCTAACAGATATTTCTAGCATTAGTGGTGTGTCTAACTTAGCATTTTATGCTTCTAATATAACTGTTTTTGTTTATAATCATATTATTTTCTTGTCTTGGTTGTGAAAAATAGAGGGTTGGAAGGAAATTGGTCGCCCTGCAGTTACTCATTTTGCTACAACTTTTATTATTTTTAGTGTATCTTGGAGCATAAAAATGACTTGCAAGCTTTAAATGATAAGTAGTTTGTTCACTAGTCATAAGCTAAGTAAAAGTGCAAATAGGAAATTAGTTAGCGCAACTGTGATGGATAAAAAGTTTTGGAATAATGTTAAGATAATGGTTCATATTGTGGGTCCTATTATTAGATTATTGAGGATAGTGGATTCTGATAAAAGACCTTCACTGCCATATATTTATGATGGGATCTGTAGGGCACGAAAGGTTGTCAAGAACATGTTTAAAAAAAAAAGAAAAATATGAACCTTTTATCAATAATATTGATGTAAGATGGTACAAACACTTTAGAAGAAGTCTTCATGTGGCTTATTACTTTTTGAATCCATATTTTAAGTATGATGAAAAATTTAGTAGAAAGCCAGAGGTTTTGCTTGGTTTGTATGATATCCTTGAAAAGAAATCTATTTGTGCAAATGGTCAAGAAGTAACACAATAAATAGAACTCTATCGAGATAGACAGGAAATTTTTGGTGAAAAATTTGCTCAAGGTTGAGCTAATATAATGAGACCAGGTAATAACCCCTATTCTTATGTCATTGAACTTATTTACTATTAAAATTGCTTATTTTAATTTTATATGCATGCTTATATTTAAATTTGTAGATGTTTGGTGGAAAATTTTTGGTGTCAGTACTCTAGTGTTGCAACAAGTGGCAATTCATATTTTGAGTCAAACAACTTCTTATTCTAGATGTAAGAGAAATTGGAGTCTTTTTGAACCAATTCATACCAAAAAAAGGAATCGGTTGGAACATGAAAGACTTAATGACCTTGTCTATTTGAATTGCAATTTACGTTTGCACCAAAGGTATATAATAAATATATGCTTTCAATTTAGTATTTGTGGTTTTGACATCTTTTTGCATCATGTCTATTGACTTTAAGCTACATTATGTTTATTAGATAAGCTAAAAAGTATAATATGGATCCCATAGATTATGAGTGCATTGAGAACAAAAATTTTCGGATAGAAGAAGAAACTAAAATGAAAGGTGATCAAGCTTTGTCTAAAGCTGATTGCCTAGTAAATTATTTGCCACCAATTGTTCAAGATGTCATAAATAATTATGGTTTGTTTCATTATTTGCAATTTCTTACTGTTCTTAAATTTTTCTTAATTTCTAGTTTAACAATATTGTTTTGTTTCTGACTTATATGTAGGAGTGGAAACTAATGTTGTGTACAATTTGAAAGACAAGACACTAATGTAGATTTGTTTGATCCTAGAACTATATTGCATCCTTTTATTCTCCATTTTTATGATCCTACCGAACCAAATCCTCTATAGTTTGCAAGACAAGAAACTAATGAAGCTGAAGGCAATTTAAGAATCTGTAGATAATATGGATCTATTTAAGCTAAAAGAATTCAGGGTTTGTGTTGATTGGAAAATCATCTAATTATGGCTAATTTGTTTGGTTGGTTGTAGCTATTAATTGGGTCATGAGTGAATCATACATTATTATCTTATTATTCTCACTCGTTATGGTAGTGATTTATATTTTTATGTTGTTGATAATCTGATTACTGCTTTCAAAAGTATTAACTATATAACTATAATGTGTTGTTTGAAATTTACATTTATTGCATATTAAAAATTAAAATTTCATATGGATATGATATTTAATATATAAACTAAAAATGTCATATATTTAAACATATTTTCATAAATTTTGTGAACCCTGTTCAACCCTAGTTGAACCCCAATTTTATGAACCGATACCTTCACCGGTTCAGTGGGTGGTCCGATTCTGAAAACCATAGAAAACAGTAAATTAAATTTTCTATTAAGGAGAAGTGTGAGCGGGCGAATCCTCGAATGTGCGAGCGGGGCTGCGAGGCCAGTGCCATAGGATTTTAAATGTTAGAAAACTTGGTTTTCGGGTTTGGGAAAATAAGGCAAAATAAAGGAACATATGAAACTAATTTCTTATGCCTTAAAGGTTGACAGGAGTCACCACCTGGCTCAGTTCTTACCGGAAAATTATGGTATCGCCAAGCCCGACAAGAATTCCTATACCTTTAAGACAGAGATTATGGTTCGGACAAATCACTTATTTATGCTTTATTATGAAATAGCATTTAACTATAGCATATATGTGTTTTTTGTTATTTTAATTCGCTATTCAGTAGTCAACCCTAGATATTAGCTATATGCTCATATAGAAAGCACATAAATAAATTCAAAATGCAATAAATAAATTCGAGAAATAAAATTATTACAACCATATAAAATAAATTATCTTAGGGGATACATTTGATAAAATGGGATAGGGGTACAATCACCTAATTTATACGAAATATTCTAAAAATAAAAAGCTAGCATTCATCTAACCTAGCATACATCTACCTGCAAAACAAAGGTTAGTGATATAGATAAATATACACACATTGGACCCAGATCTAACAAGATGGGATATCCAGATAGCATGGGGACATGCGTTTTAGGGGATAATTGGGAAAACCCGACAGATTTACCCGATTAGGCCTGGAAAATAATTTTATAAACGCCCTGTATTTTTGGATATGGAGAAAACAGTTTTGGAAAACAATTTTGCCAAATTTATATTTTTCATTTAGGTATCTAAGGATTTATTTGGAAATCCTTTTCGTGGGATGCCTAAAGTGTATGAACACCCAAAATCATTTTCATGAAAAATGATTAAATAATAAATGATGAGATAAATAAAATGCTATGCTAGGAAATGGATCATGAGAACCGTGAGACTCGAAAATTGGTCAAATATGGGTCCATATTTGACAAGGAATACAATTTTTATTTGTGATTTGAACATATAGAAATTTGTTTTTTATGATCCCTTGGGGATCTATCAATTTATTAGACTAAGAAATTAGAGATTTTCACCTCGGATACATAAAATCAGAAATCCCAAAAAATAGAGAAAATTGCCACAGGAAGTCATAGGTTGTGATGAGCTGTGTGGCTCAACTTTCTCCCTAGAAGGGCCATGCAACCTATAAGATAGGCATATGGCCATGTTCTAAAATTTACAGTAAAAACTATTTTTGGTTTTGAACGAGTTTGGCAAAGCATAGGCAAATCAGACAATGTAGGAATAATGAGATAGGATTTGTGGCCTCTCAGAGATTACCTTTGGCTTGTTTATCTAGGTCTTTGGGAAATGATCTGAATCTATTCCTTAAAGCTTTGAATCCAGTATAACTCGTAAAAACGAACTGAAACTCACCGAGAATCAAAATGCATATGTGGATAACTTTGAACCGTAGAGATTTATATATCGAAATCTGTTTTTGGTGTTTGAATGGGTTGGTTTTGGGTTGATTTTTTGGTATTAAAAGCTTGAAGAATAGTTGATGAAAATGGTAATGGGGTTACAGAGAAAGAAAGAGTTGAAAAGAGAATATGATGAAGTTGAGTCGTGGGAATAGTAAATGTCTTCATAAGCTAAATTAATAATTTTTTCCTTTTTAATCCTCCTCGTAATAATCCCTACATCCATAATGTCCAAGCTTTGGAGAGAAATCATATTTAGTTTTGCCGTAAGTGAGCCAATTTAACGATTTACTGACTTTGGACATGGGCCATACAGCTCATTTATCTTGTGAATTGGGCCGTACAGCCTAAATGTTGAGCTGTATGGCTCTTCCTTGAATTCCATCTGTACCCACTTTAAGCAGCTCTTTTCCTTGGCTTAACCCTAAAAATTTGGGTCGTGCCTCCTCTTAAGATGGGTCATACAACCCATCTTCCATGGTGAAAATCCTCTTTTTCGATTCTGGCAGTTTTTAGTTTGTTTTAGCACAAGTTAGAATCCATTCTTTGCTACCCGAGCCGGTATTTTAAACAAGTTCAGATAAAGGATAACCAGAAATCTTTACCATAGAGGTCGAACAAAATCCGTGTTCATAGACTGTCCCTCGTGTAATTAAATTCAGCCCCTGCCAAGCCTTTAATAGACCTTTTAGGATGAATTTAAGTACACGACAGAGAGCACGGTGAATAAATGATAGAGGATTGACCTTGGGATTACCGAGTTGAATTTCGGCTGACTTGGAGATTAGGTGCTCTTTGTTGAACTTCACCGTCTTTCGGGTTTGGGCTCACCAGTTGAGTGATCGCTTTACTCATCTTTTGGAGATTGATTTGGGTTTGCTATCCCCCTTTCGAGAGTGAGACTGCTTCGCTAAACATCCTTACTTTTGAGGATTAGATTTATTGGGCTGAACTTTTGCTAATTTACTGGGGACTAGGATCATTTCGCTGAACGTTGGTCTCCTAAGCCTGGATTCGTTAGTTAGGTACAATCTACTTGCCTTTGGAGGTCAAGATGGATCTATGATTCTTTTTAGGAGAGCGAGTTCTCTTCGATTAACATCCCTACTTTTGAGGATTTGACTTGCTAGGGATAAATGTTGAGGTGATTTTTATTAGTCTCTTCATTCCTTGATCGATAATTGAAAACAATATTTTTACCCCTTAGATCAAGAATAAAGACGTGAATCATAGAGTTCATGGCTTCGCTTTTCCGGGTCTCGCCCCTGGGTTCTTGCAAAATAAGAAAGAGAAAATCCTTCCCAAAGTAATTTGGTGACTAAAACAAAGAATTGAATTTTAGCGAATTGGGGGAGGATGGGCTGTACGACTTATTTGTTGTGCATTTTGGGCCGTGCAGCTCATCGTTTAGGAGAAAATCCCTAAAAAACTATCAGTGGGTCGTATGACCTAACTTGAGGGTTAGATGGGCCGTACAGCCCATCTTACTTGAGTTAAAAGATTTAAAAAAAGGTCGCTTTCTTATTTCTTTCCCCTTTTTTTTCTTTTCGTATCCTTTTTCTCTTAAAAACCAGCCGGCTCTTCCCTTTCAAATTCCATATCCATGGAAATGATATGGAAACTTTACTGGTCTATTTCATATATGCCTTGGTAGAAGGCCCGGGCCACGGTGGTACCACAGTATACACTGCCCGAGGGTTCCTTCTCTCCCATTTGTTTTGGTAGAGAGTTTATACGGCCTTGGGCTGAACGAGAAATATGAGGGTGTGTCCCTTGGGGAGGAAGTGAACCCCATAATCAATATTCACGGACATGTAATCGTCCACTTGGTACATTTCGCCAATTTTTCCCTTTGATTTTCAAATTCTTTCCATTGTCAATTTTGCTGTAATTTGATGAAATTGATGGATTAGAATGCATGCTTAGGGTTTTTTTATGTTTAGGATTGATTTAGGACTGATTTTTGACTAGATTTAGGGTTAATTTTGAAGAAATTGAATTTCTAAGTTTAAAAACTCAAATCTGTTTCCTAGAAAAGATGTGTCGTACGGTCTTGTTCATGTGCAAGATAGGTTGTGCGGCTCATCTCCCCTTGAATTTCTGGGTTTCTCCAGGTGCCAAGAGTTAAGCCGTGCGGCTCAAGGAGTTGGGCCGTATGGCCCAAAATTGCATGGAATAGGGTTGTACGACTTATCTCTTCTAGGAGACAGCCTCTCATTTTTCACCCAAAATCAAATTTTCTTTTAATTTTTCCCTTGAAATACATATGTATATGCAATTAATCAAATTTGATAAACTTCCCTTTTTATTCATTTTAGAGTCCAGGAAGAAAAATAAGAGTGCAGGAGGTTGGGAAGGCCTTAAGGATTTCTATGATCACCTCTCGGCCCCAGTTAAGGCGAAGGTGGACGCCACAAGTCTACAGCTGCTGGTCACCCAGACTCTTCATTGTGTTCCTCGGAAGAGTAAAGGAGCGATTATTGTAGGGGTTTTTCATAAAAAATCAACCGTTGGTAGCAGAAGCCGATTTAAATTTTCTCAAACCCGGTCCCAAGAGCTTATGCGATAAAAATAAAAAACAACTGTTGAGTTCGGTTTTGATGATCATAATTGACATTTTTAAAATAATGAGCTTCATAAGGTAAAATGTTTTTATTTTGAGAAAAGCTCTTTTTAGCATACTTGGTTTATGAGATAAAGAACAACTTATATTCCATTTTATTTATCATAAAGAGGTAAAGAAAGTATCAAATACACACACACACACACACACACACACACACACACACACACACACACACATATAGAGCATATGAAATAAAGGTTTAATAATCCATATTTGCTCATCTCATAAATGTGTAAGCGCCGAAATTTTACTTTCAAAAAAAAAAAAAAAAAAGTAGTACGACTATCGCTACAGTCGTACGACTTTAACCGAACTACAGTCGTACGACTGTAGATCGCGGCAGGTAAGCCAACCTATACCTCAAAATTTGGAAAAAGTAGAAGAAAAAGGACGGAAAAAAGAAGAAAATGAAAAAGAGAGAGAGACACAAAAGAAAAAAAGAAAGGAAAAGAAAAAGAGAAAAAAAGAGAAAGAAGAGAAACAAAGAAAGAAAGAACTGAACTTCAAGAATCCCTCAGCATTTGGAAATTTTTGGACCCAAAATCCCTAACCCTAACTTAAGGAGAAAAGTGCGGATCTCAGTGGATTGGAGCGACGCTAGGATTCAATCCTACGGTGGACGCACGCCAAAGAGGTAAACACTTCTTTTCCCCTCTCTTTTTCAAGCTTTCTGGGTGTTTGGTGTGCTTTTTCTACATTTCTATCCTTTTTTCTGCGTTTCTGTTTTGGAAATCAAGAACAGTCGTGCGACTGTTCTTGAGTTCGATGAACAGTCGTACGACTGTAGTTACAGTCGTACGAGTGTTCTTGATTTCCAGATGATTTTCTTCCCAGTTTGTTTTAAATAAGATTTTGGCGAAATCCTGAGTCTGGAGTGTTTACAGTCGCATGACTGTAGTTATATTCGCACGACTGTAATTTACAGTCGTACGACTGTCGTTTCCAGAACCAGAATTTCACCTTTAAGCCCCAAAAATTTCATAAAAAATCCATAAAAATCATAAAAAATTAGAAAATCCCAAAAATGATTTTTGTTGTGTGCATTCACGACCATAGATTCAATTTGCAGTAAAATTGCATTTAGAACAATTCAACAACAGAGACCCGGTTCTCCCAAAAACCGACCCACCTTAAATATAAAAATGCATGTAAACCAGCAAAATTGTTTTCAAAAATGATTTTCCCACAAAACTAAAAATACAGGAACGTTTCAAAATGTTTTCCAGGTCTAACCGAGCAGGCTAGCCGAGCCAACCCGGTTATCCTCTAAATGCATGCCCCCGAATTCTTGATTTCCCAATTCTGTCTGTTTGAGTCTAACTTGTGGCGCACCGTATAAATTTTGCTAACCCTCTGTTTTGCAGGTTTTAATTTATTTTATTTCCATTTTAGATGTAATTTAATATATTAAATCGTGTATCCTAGGCGATTGTATTTTTCTAGATTCTCGTGCATATTAGGCGCTTGTAAAAGTGAGGCGAGAGTTTTTATGTTCCATTCGATTTGGTTGTAAGCCAATTAATATTTATTTCTTTTCCTTACTTTTGTATTATATATTTGTATGCGCGCTGTATGCCTTTTATATTCAATAAAATTGGATTTAGATTTTGAAATACCATTTCCGGACCCGAATCTCTGGATAGTGTAGCGATCGTTCGTCCGGTTCAGCTATATAAGAATTCCCCGGTTGAGCTGAGCCGGGTGGCGACTCTACAATATTCATCGAGACTTAGGTCTCGGTTCTTTTATGCATTAATTCTATTCATTTTCCAAAACCAGGATTTCCTTTCATAAAAACCCCACGCGAGGGAGGGGCCCGTCCGAGATTGAGCGCCCCATTCCGAAAGGGAGTCCCGCGTCCCGTCGAAAACACGTCGTTCGCTCACAGTGGTGACTCTGCTGGGGATTTCTTAAAAAGTTTTCTTAAAAACTTAAAAGAATTTTGACAAACCCTGAAAAGTGTCTAATTAAAATAAGGCGGATGATTCTCTTTTGGTATTTATTTGCATTTTAGTTAGCCATTTTTGCATTAGTTTAGGTGTCCATTTATAGCCCCAGTGGATTGTTGAAGTGTCGCCTTTGTTCTTCATGGTCTTAGGGGCACGGATACGAAACACCACTCATAGCCTCGTACGAACCCCATCGTTCGGACCCTTGAGTGGGGAGAAGTGAGGAGTATATTTTGCTATGGGAACCTTCATTTTTAACCCGACTTGGACCGAACTAATATAGGCAGCCCTAGTTGGATTCCCTTAGGATACCAAAATAATTGTGTGAATAACAATAAAATCGCACCTTCATCACCCCCTGTTGGTGATCGAAGTGAACCCCGCCTAGGACTCGGTTAGAATTTTTTGAGACCGACCACGCTTGGAGAAATAAGGTTGGAAGAATTCTCTTCGTGTGCTACGTGTTACATGCTTCTCGACATTTCACAACATACCATGATTAACATTTTCCATACACATGACATACCATACACAATTAACATTTTCCATTCATAAAACATTGTGTGTGATAGTAACCCACATTTTTATGCAGCCACGTGCATTTTATTTTCGTGTGAAATCATTAAATCATCTGTTTGCCATTCATACTAACTATTTCTTTTTCATCCATGACATTAAATTTGTGTGTTTAGCATTTTTTCACATAGCATACACAACATCAATATGTGTGTCATGCATCCTAACCACGTTTTTATACAGCCATTTGCATTTTGTGTATCATAAGCATTCACGACATATCACCTAAATTAAATTATGGGCATTCCAAGGACACCCACCATGATCTTATCATTCCATCATATATCGGGTACCCCAAAATACTCGTGTTTTGCCTATGCACCGGGTTGCATTCGGCCATTCCACCAAATCATTTCATTCCATAGAGACCACAATGGTCCTAGGTATATTTCCGTGTGACAATCCACACGTTGCATTTCATGACATCATATCCATTCATCACAAATATCATACAACACTGTGAGCCACATCGGGTTACTTCATGAAATTACTATATCATTCAAGGCACTCCCCGAGTGCCGGAATAGTACGCATGTAGGGGCATATCATAATATGTCAAATCATGAAAGGTGTTCTCCGAACGCTGAATCTCTGTCCGTGTCCCCAGTACACGTGACTCGCTTACAACATCATTTCATTTCATACGCTCAAAAGCATCAGAACTCAGTCCATGGGCCGGCCCCATATGACCATTTCATATCATCTCATAGACCTACAAAGCGTCGAACTCTGTCCGTGTGTCGATACACACACGACCATTTCACGAAATTCATTAGGTGCCCCAAAGGCGCCGAACCTTTCAGCCGTGTGGTGGTCCACACTTGGCATTTTTTCATAGCATTGGGTGCACTTGGAATGTCCAAAGTCAAAAAAAAAAAAATAATAATAATAAAATAAAATAAAATAAAATAAAATAATAAAAACAAAAAGGGATCATCCTCATTATCTCACGATGTACATCTCATTCATCCATCAAACATTCAAGCACTCCACAACGTTCAAGCATTCCATAAGCACCAAGGACTTCACAGCATACACTACCGTCATTTAAGTGTTCCAAAGACGCTAGAAACTCCATCAAGCCCTTTAGGTCCTCCATAATCATTAGAAACGCTGTCCTTGTGTCCCGCACACCCAATACCGAAATATCTTCTTGTGCAAGACAAGCTCTACACATTTCCTCCCTGTGTAAGACACGCTCTACACGTATCGCTCTAAACACTAAACCTTCCCCCGTGTAAGACCAAGCTCTACATGTACCGCTCCAAATCTTCCCATGCAAGACCAGCTCTGCACGTACCGCTTTAACTCTACCCTTCCTCCCTGTGTAAGACTAAGCTCTACACGTATCGTTCCATATATCTTTCTATGCAAGACAAGCTCTGCACATTTCCTCCCCGTGTAAGACTAAGTTCTACAAGTGTCATACCAAATCTTCCCGTGCAAGATAAGCTCTGCACACTGCCTCCCTATGTAAGACAAGCTCTACACGTATCACTCCAAATTCCCCCGTGCAAGACAAGCTCTGCACACTTCCTCCCCGTGTAAGACAAGCTCTACATGTATCGCTCCAAATTCCCCCATGCAAGACCAGCTCTGCATGTACCGCTTTAACTCTACCCTTCCTCCCTGTGTATGACTAAGCTCTACACGTACCATTCGATATATCTTTCTGTGCAAGACAAGCTCTGCACATTTCCTCCCCGTGTAAGACTAAGTTCTACATGTGTCATACCAAATTCCCCCGTGCAAGACCAGCTCTGCACGTACCGCTTCAAACTCTACCCATCCTTCCCGTGTAAGACTAAGCTCTACACGTACCATTCCATATATCTTTCTATGTAAGACAAGCTTTGCACACTTCCTCCCCGTGTAAGAGAAGCTCTACACGTATCGTTCCACATTCCCCTGTGCAAGACAAGCTCTGCACACTTCCTCCCCGTGTAAGACAAATTCTACACGTATCGCTCCAAATTCTCTCGTGCAAGACCAGCTCTGCATGTACCGCTTTAACTCTACCCTTCCTCCTCGTGTAAGACTAAGCTCTACACGTATCGTTCCATATATCTTTCTGTGCAAGACAAGCTCTGCACATTTCCTCCCCGTGTAAGACTAAGTTCTACACGTGTCATACCAAATCTTCCCATGCATGACAAGCTCTGCACACTTCCTCCCCGTGTAAGACAAGCTCTACACGTATCACTCCAAATTCCCCCGTGCAAGACCAGCTCTGCACGTACCGCTTTAACTCTACCCTTCCTCCCCGTGTAAGACTAAGCTCTACATGTACCATTCCATATATCTTTCTGTGCAAGACAAGCTCTGCATATTTCCTCCCCGTGTAAGACTAAGTTCTACACGTGTCATACCAAATTCCTCCATGCAAGACCAGCTCTGCACGTACCGCTTCAAACTCTACCCATCCTTCCCGTGTAAGATTAAGCTCTACACGTACCATTCCAAATATCTTCTCGTGCAAGACAAGCTCTACACATTTCCTCCCCGTGTAAGACTAAGTTTTACACATGTCATACCAAATTCCCCGGTGCAAGACCAGCTCTGCATGTACCGCTTTAACTCTACCCTTCCTCCCCGTGAAAGACTAAGCTCTACACGTATCGTTCCAAATATCTTTCTGTGTAAGACAAGATCTGTACACTTCCTCCCCGTGTAAGACAAGCTCTACACATACCGCTCCAAATCTCCCCATGCAAGACCAGCTCTGCACGTACCGCATCAAATTCTACCTTTCCTCCCTATGTAAGACTAAGCTCTACACGTATCGTTCCCTATATCTTTCTATGCAAAGCTCTGCACATTTCCTCTCCGTGTAAGTGATAAGTGCATTTTATGCACGTAATCCGTTTTTGTTTATAGGCTTTAATTGATATATTTTTAGTTAACTTAAGCGGATTTACTCCATTTTGTGTAATTACTCGTGTAGGGACTGTGAAGTTGTTAAATGAGCTTAAAGAGCCAATTTTGGAAGGTTGGAGTGCTTGAAGGATGGAGCTTGAAGTCATAACCCATGGGCATGGCTTATGGAGTGCTGTTGATGCTGAAATTGGGCTTAGGAAGCTGTTTTGCATAAGCCAAGACCATGGCTTAAGGGGACCTGCGAATTTTGAAGAGTTTTTATGGAAATTGAAGACTTCTAATTTAGTCTTATTTTATTTTATTTCAGCCTTTTTGTGATAGGCTATTAGAGATATTTTATTTTTAAATAACTCTAATTAGATTTTCCTACAAAAATCTTAATTAGAGTTATTTCCTTTTTAGAACTCTTTCCTTAGTGGATTAGGTTTAAAAGGAGTTAGGTCAATTATTTTCTCCTCCTCTTCTCTTCTTCTCTTGGAATTTTCGGCAGCCACTTTCTTTTCTTTTCCTTCCCAATGTGTTCTTCACCCATGATGAACTAAAAACCCTAATTTCTAGCTAGAAGGAAAGTTCAGTCTTGTAACGTCAACTGTGAGATCTTTGTTCTTATTTTCTTCTTTAATTCAAGTAATTGGTTTCATTCTATTCTTATTACTTTTGCATGATTTAATTAAATTCTTGATTTAATTATTTACTTGTGATTGATTTGCTAGTTAGGTGATTAAATACGTAATCGTTTAATTCACTTAACCTAGGTAGCGAATAACACGATTAATTATGGACAAGTTTTTAATTTGTGTTATGGATGAAATTGATATGCTTTAAATAATCCTGCTTGTGTGATTGTTGAGTAGAATTAGTGTCTCTTTCATGTGTTAATGCTTTTGATTGAATTAAATTCCGAAGCTTGTTCGGAACTGTTCGATTAAATAGGGATAATTAACGAGCTTCTCTTAGTTATCTATTCCGTAAGAAGAGATTAGGTGATTCATGCTTTATGATAGCTATAGCTAATTTATTTGAATGCATTGAAGTTATCTTTTGTGTTTGATCGATGATCGGTTGGCTTGACTCAAGACTCGAATTCGCCTTCTAGCTGGAATTCACCTCATATAAATTTTACCCAATTATTTAATTTCTGTTATTTTTATATTTTAATTGCAATTCTCAAACAACCCCCTTTACTTTTCTTATTTAGTTTTAGAAGAAATAATCGGCCAATCCCTGTGGATTCGACCCTGCTCCATTTGTACTACAAACTTTTGTTTTCGAGAGTAGGAATTTATTTTTGGTGTGCTCGGCACGCATCAGTAAGACTAAGTTCTACACGTGTCGTTCCAAATTCCCCGTGCAAGACCAGCTCTGCACGTACCGCATCAAATTCTACCCTTCCTCCCTGTGTAAGACACGCTCTATATGTATCGCTCTAAACATTAAACCTCTTCCCGTGTAAGACACGCTCTACACATACCGCTTTAAACACTACATCTCTTCCTCGTGTAAGATCCGCTCTACACGTACCGTTTCAAACGTCAACTCTCCTCCCGTGTAAGATACGCTTTACACGTAAACCCTTGGCAAGTATCACCTTGCTTCGATCCATGGACACCCTGTGTGTCATTTTATCCATGTGGTGTATATTTATATGCCACGCTATACTTCAGCATATAGCTTCGTCAATAACATTCATTGCATTTTGCATGTTTCCATTCCTGGCTTTGTGTGCACATGACTAGCTTAGGATTGCATAACATGACATGGCATCACATTATATCATCGTTCATACATGTATGCATCGCATCTCGCATTCATACCTGCATCATCCCTTGACTTGGTATCCTTTGTGCTCATGCCCCAGTCAGTGCTAACAAATGTTCTTATCAGGGGAGGAAAGGGAAGGAGTCTCGAGAACGGCTGGCCCAGTGAACTTCAACACCATAACAGATGTCCTAGATGATTATGTTGCCTCATTACGATTCTGAAAGGCTGTCAGGGAAGAGATAGCGGCAATGTTGAAGGAAATGCTAGGAGGTGACCTGGACAAGGTGGAAAAGCTGACGACAAGGTGCTCTGAATTGGAGGCACAGGTGATTGAGCTTGAGGGAGTAATAAGAGGGCTGAATGGTGAAGTAGAATCAATGGCCCCCCTCAAAGCCAACACTGACCTTGTTCCGCGACCAACCAGGAGCTCACTCCCCAAGGGTGACGGAAAGGGCATATCCCCGTGGCCTTTTTCACTGAGCCAATTATTTGCCAAATGTAGAAAAGAGGGGCTACTACAGAGCGTCAATCCGTATGTGGAGCCGGCACTGGATCAAAAGAACAACTTCTGTACCTATCATGTAGCGACAGGTCACCGAACCAATGTTTGCTATATTTTAAGGAAGGAGATCCGGAAGTTAGTTGAAGAGGGAAGATTAAAGGTGCCATCCACTACTAATGAGCAACTGGGGGCAAGCAGGGAGACTGGTAAAGAAATTCCTCAAACCTCCCGGGGAGAGGAATATGATGAAGTGCTCCAAAGCCTGATTTGATGAAAGTGGGGCAGTGACCGGATAAGGAATAGTCGGACGCTGTGAGATCAATACCTTTAAAGGCTCCTTCTCGTAGGGAACTCATTTTGTTGTAAAGTGTATTGAACTCATTTTGAATGCAATGCATCTTGTTATTTTTCTTACTTGTGTGGTGATTACATGTATATGGCATTAAGCATGCATTTGATCATCTGACATGACATGTCCATCTTGCATAATATTAAAATGCATGACATCAATCTGAGTCTTATAGGGAATTTACAAGTGAACCTGACTTCGGTTGAGCCCTTTTCTTAAAAAAAAAGAAAGAGAGAGAGAAAGAGAAGAAGTCTGCTAAGCAAATAATGAGATGGCATCGTTTTTGTCGAACCAATCGCCAATCTAGATCAGTGATCCCTACGAACCACGATCCAAAAACACTGTTGGTTTTGCCCTAAAAGTTTCAACTTGGACAACCCACAATACACCCAAATCATTCCAAACCAGGGACCATTGCCAAGTTTTAGAGCTGAGCCCCAAAATAAAGCTTTGAGCTTGACTCACACTTAAGAAAGTATCCCACATCAAAAACCAAATCCATCAAAAAGCACCAAGCCCTAAGAAATCCAAATGACCTTCGCCACCCACCATGCTGTAAAACTCTAAAGCAGACATTAGTTTTAGTGCATGTATAGTCTTGTTTGTGTGGCATTCATGTGCATATGACATTACACATGCATTGTTCATCCAAAAAGACATATCAAACACGCATGACATACATGGATCTGAATGTAGCAGGAAAATCAATAGGTGGCTGTGGTTTGGATTTAACTTCTTCAAAAAAAAAAACAAAAAAAAAAGAGAAGGAGGGCAAGCACCGGTGGAAGATCTCAGCTCTTTTTTTACAGTCAAATTTCTGCTCCTGGCCTAAAGTTATGCTCTCTTCAATCATAAAGTCAAACTCTGTTGAGTGCTTAATGAATCTGGGGGCGACCCACCTATTGCATGAAATGCAAGGGTCAATGAGTTGAGACAATGGAGATAAGTACGTTGTTACCTGTTCTGAAAAGTTAAATTCGTGCGGTGACAGAGAAGATCGGTGTCTTTACCCAAAGCAGTTCCCTTTTCATTCTCCTCTCTGTCTTCTCCATTTGCCTTCAACACCTTTGTCTTCCCTTTATTGTCTTTCCTTCACTTTCATCTTCTATCTTTCATCTTCTCTCTGGAACTTGAACCGATGCTGTGATCCCATATTTCCTACCTCCAATGGCTTCTAACAAGAAGTTGAACCCCAATGCTGCTTCACATCATTTTTGTTCCGCACCATCTCATTAGCGGAAGGGCATCGGAGCAGGTGGTTATGGCACCGTTTCAATCCGTCTTCGTTTATCATCAACCTGTACCAAATTGGGGATACCCTTTTAATCCCACGCCATTTCTCTTCAATCTAAACTCCCAGACTAATTATTTAGTACCCTCAGATAGTGGGAAGGGATTTGATTTGATGATAGATAGAGGATTTGGATATGAATCTGCTTCAAATGAGTTCAACAATGCTGAAAAAAGGAGAAAATGAAATACATAGCTCCCAGATTCCAGAGTAAGAAGAAAATAGTTTCTGTAGGTGAAAAAGAACAACAGTGGTCGCCCAAGAAATTGACTATTGGAGAGACCAAGCTGAATAAAAAGAGATTGAAGCTAATCTTGGTGGAAAAACAAGCCTGATGATCAGAAATCTACCAAATCAATTTCAAAGACATAATCTGCTACAAATTCTGGGCAAGAATTGTCTGGAGGAAAACAAGAATAAGTCCAAGGGGAAGCCTGCTTATGATTTCCCCTATTTGCCTATGGATTTCAAGACTGGAGGAAATTTTGGTTATGTATTTGTGAACTTCACCAACTATGTTGGGACAATTTGGCTTTACAAAGCTTTCAACAATCATGAAGGGGACGATACCATCAACAAGAAAGCTTACAAAGTCTGTTGTGCTCATATTCAAAGGGAAAGTTGCATTTGCCAACCATTTCAAGAATTCAGTATTCGGGAACCGTGCCTGAACTGAAATCTGGGGTGAATTGGAAACATGAATACGGCATCAGACCGTAGGATAGTCCAGTTGTTAATTGATTTCATCTCAGGTTGTCCATCCACAATAGCATCTCTATCCAGTGATCGGGCTTAAAAAAAAAAACTCCAATGTGTAAAACCGAAGGGGCATATTGGTAATTTAAAAGGGCATCAATTAAAACCAGAGCCACGTTTTAGATTTTCCTAATGCATCTGCATTCATTATTTCATGAATGTTTTGTATTCAACTTTGGTGTTCAATATGCATTTGTTTTGTTATTGCATGTCAATGTTCACTTACGGGCTACATCGCACAACGAACCTTATTTGTAGAAATGCTTTACTCCCAAACACAAACCCTTAATACTCCCCGAACACAAACCTATAATATTAGGGGCAAGTAAAAAATCGAACCATTGGAAATCACTGACAGCATTACCTTCGCGAGTCGCAATGAACATATCAAGATATATCTTTCCCATCCTAAGACAAATCATCGCAAAAGGGATCAACACAGACAAAATGCCCATCACAGAATCTTTCTCAAAAAAAAAAAGAGAACTTGTTGACATGGAAAACCGAAAGGACGTGTCGGCAACAGGAGAGGGGTGATATAGAAAGTCAGAGTCAATGTCATATCCCTGTTATACTCATTCTGATGTCACCATTGCAATATTGTGCATGTTTAGATTTCTAATCAGATGTTAATCTTGTATGCACTATGCCATTACATATAAACATCCATTAGTAGGACATTGCATCCAAGCCCGTGATAATATCGCAGAAGCTCCTATCATGCGGTACGGAAATGTGAAGTCTCACTCCTATCTTCTTACTCAACCAAATGGACTATCCGTCGGCACGGCCTATTACCCTGATCCACTGAGCCTGACAATGCTTCAGAATATACAGAAGGTAAAGTGGAAGGTCACTCAAGATGGCAAACTCCCCCAATACCTAGATCAGCGTAGTAGTCAGTCGGCCAGAAGACACGCCAGAACAATCAGACTAGGTCACCTGGGTTACCATCGGGGCCAGTCACAAGCTGTGAATTCCGTGCACGGATACCAACAACAAAGCATAAGCCACATGTTGCATGCATACATTTAGAACTATACATGCATCCGTACATACATGCATACATTTAAAGTAAACACGTACAATTCATATGCATATGCATCGCAACTCATCCAAGTGCAGGTATCCATTGCCATCACTAGGTCTCCCCTAACCAGGATTGCTCTCAAAGAAGAGATGGCACAATGGCAGGGCAGAACAATCAAGTTTCCAAGGGGCAGAGCAATCAAGCCGTATTTATCTTTGATCGAAGGGGTAAAAATTTTTGTTTACAAAATTATCGATCAAGAGATAAATACTCATTCCCCATCCAACACCAAAATTATCACTCCTAAACCTATCTTTTCTCCTCATTCAAGCCAGATTTCAAACCCTTGAACTCCAGTACGTTCAAGCATGGTTTCAAATTCTTGAACCCCTTTTCTCCTCATTCAAGCCAGATTTCAAACCCTTGAACTCCATTACGTTCAAGCATGGTCGCAAATCCTTGAACCATCTCCTTCATTCAAGCCAGATCCTAAACCCTTGAACTCCATTACGTTCAAGCATGGTTTCAGATCCTTGAACCTCTTATTATTTCAAGTCCACCCAATTCCAGTAAGCTTTCAAATCGTCCAAATTTCCACCTTCCTTCGCCTCGGGTAACATAGACCCAATATCGGCCAATCTATAATCCACCTTCCTTTGCCTCGGTAACATAAACCCGATATCAGCCAATCCGTAATCCATCTTCCTTCGCCTCGGGTAACATAGACCCGATATTGGCCAATCCATAATCCACCTTCCTTTGCCTCGGGTAACATAAACCCGATATCGGCTTAATCGCAATTTCATCTTCCTTTGCCTCGGGTAACATAAACCCGATATCGGCCAATCCGTAATCCATCTTCCTTTTCCTCGGGTAACATAAACCCGTTATTGGCTTAACCGCATCCCACCTTTCTCGCCTCTGGTGACCTAGACCCAATATCGGTTCATTTCTTCCTCAACTTTGCCTCGGGTAACCTAGACCTGATATCGGCTTATTTCCTCCCCAGCATCGCCTCGGGTAACCTAGACCTGATATCGGCTTATTTCAATGGCGAGTTCTTTCCTGTGTCTGCGGCGCTTTGAGTTGCATTTCTCAAATTCACATCATCTATCCCAGACTAAGTTCGGGTGGTGAATTTGATCATGCGAGGGGCAGCTATAAGTGCCAGAATTTTACTTTCAAAAAAAAAAAGAATATAGTCGTAAGACTATCGCTACAGTCGTACGACTGTAACCGAACTACAGTCGTACGACTGTAGATCGCGATAGGTAAGCCAACCCATACCTCAAAAGTTGGAAAAAGCAGAAGAAAAAGGACTGAAAAAAATAAGAAAACGAAAAAGAGAGAGAGACAGAAAAGAAAAAAAGAAAGGAAAAGAAAAAGAGCAAAAAAGAGAAAGAAAAGAAACAAAGAAAGAAAGAACTGAACTTCAAGAATCCCTCAGCATTTGGAAATTTTTGGACCCAAAATCCCTAACCCTAACTTAAGGAGAAAAGTACGGATTTCAGTGCATTGGAGCGACGCTAGGGGTCAATCCTACGGTGGACGCATGCCAAAGAGGTAAACACTTCTTTTCCCCTCTTTTTTCAAGCTTTCTGGGTATTTGGTGTGCTTTTTCTGCATTTCTATCCTTTTTTCTATTTCTGTTCTGGAAATCAAGAACAGTCGTGCGATTGTTCTTGAGTTCGATGAACAGTCGTACGACTGTAGTTACAGTCGTACGAGTGTTCTTGATTTCCAGGTGATTTTCTTCCCAGTTTGTTTTAAATAAGATTTTGGCGAAATCCTGAGTCTGGAGTGTTTACAGTCGCACGACTGGAATTTACAGTCGTACGACTGTAGTTATATTCGCACGATTGTAATTTACAGTCGTACGACTGTCGTTTCCAGAACCAGAATTTCACCTTTAAGCCCCAAAAATTTCATAAAAAATCCATAAAAATCATAAAAAATTAGAAAATCCCAAAAATGATTTTTGTTGTGTGCATTCATGACCATAGATTCAATTTTCAGTAAAATTGCATTTAGAACAATTCAACAACGGAGACCCGGTTCTCCAAAAAACCGACCCACCTTAAATATAAAAATGCATGTAAACCGGCAAAATTGTTTTCAAAAATGATTTTCCCACAAAACTAAAAATACAGGAACGTTTCAAAATGTTTTCCAGGTCTAACCAGGCCGACTAGCCGAGCCAACCCGGTTATCCTCTAAATGCATGCCCCCGAATTCTTGATTTCCAATTCTGTCTGTTTGAGTCTAACTTATGGCGTGCCGTATAAATTGTGCTAACCCTCTGTTTTGCAGGTTTTAATTTCTTTTATTTCCATTTTGGATGTAATTTAATAGATTAAATCGTGTATCCTAGGCGATTGTATTTTTCTAGATTCTCGTGTATATTAGGCGTTTGTAAAAGTGAGGCGAGAGTTTTTATATGCCATTCGATTTGGTTGTAAGCCAATTAATATTTATTTCTTTTCCTTACTTTTGTATTATATATTTGTATGCGCGCTGTATGCCTTTTATATTCAATAAAATTGGATTTAGATTTTGAAATACCATTTGAGAACATTGACAATATTTATTTTAATTACGAAATAAGGGACTTGTCCGGACCCGAATCTCTGGATAGTGTAGCAACTGTTCGTCCGGTTCAGCTACATAAGAATTTCCCGGTTGAGCTGAGCCGGGTGGCGACTCTACAATATTCATCGAGACTTAGGTCTCGGTTCTTTTATACATTAATTCTATTCATTTTCCAAAACCCGGATTTCCTTTCATAAAAACCCCATACGATGGAGGGGCCCACCCGAGATCGAGGCGCCCTATTCCGAAAGGGAGTCCCGCGTCCCGTCGAAAACGCGTCATCCGCTCACAAAATGCTTATGACTTGAAAGTTTCTTTTATATATATATATATATATATATATATATATATATATATATATATATATATATATATATATATATATATATATATATATATATATATATATATATATATATATGCCTAAGGTTGGTTTATAAGTTGAGAACATTAATGTTGACCTATGGTTGGTTTGTTACTTGAGATTATCAAAGTTGACCTAAGGTTTGACTTAAGAATATTAAAGAACTTTTGGCATATATCCATATATTTACCATGTTGATCTCATACTCATTTATAAGGTAAGATGTTGACTATGATGTAGAATATCTTAAGATTATTTTCGGCTACATAGGCATATTCTCTTTGATCTCACATTTGGTTACATAGACACATCTACTTTGAGCTCACATTTGATTATAAGGTGAGTTACTTTTTGAGATCGTACTTTGACCTCACCTTGACTTATAAGGTGAAAGTCTTAAAAACACAATTCGGCCACATTATGAAAAGAGAAAAACATGTGACTTTATTCATCTAAGGTTACAACCCAAGCTAAGATATTCTTTAACTTGAGATTACATATGACATAATGGTCAAATCTCATCTCAAGACTAAATAATGCTTTTCACTCCATACTTTATAGTTTCGGTTTACGCCTAAGGTTGCACTTTGATCATCATTTTTGTCACATGTCTTTATGAAGAAGAAATCCACCTATACTTTAGATATGGCCTTATATCTAAAGTTCAAATGGTTATGACTTCAACGGCTACAATTCTTTATCACGTGAGAAACTTCAAATCTTCATTCTTCACAAAACCAACGGCCATATGACTTAAAGCCAATGGTCATATTTGTGTCAAACGGCCATTTTCTTAGTTGACTATAAAAAGGAAGAAGATGAAGATGTGAAGGTGTGGAAGACATTTCAAGATACATTCTTATTCAAGCTTTCAAGTTATAAAGTCTTCCATATTCCCAAAAAGCTCAAAGAGAGGAAGAGAAATATTGTTCATTCTTATATTCACAAATTTTGGGAATTGTATCTTTCACATAGGGTTATGTGAAAAGGGGTCTGTCTTTGTTGGTGGTTTATCAATAAAGGTTGTAAAAGTTTGGTGCTTGAGCTTCAAAAAAGCATCAGTAGAGTTTGTTACTTAAGCTCCAAAAAGAAACGGGATAGGTTTGATACCGAGCCTGTAAAAGTATTGAGTTTGTTATTTGAACTCGGAAAAGGTAACATAGGCTTATTTCCTGCCTGTAAAGGAAATGTTAGTGGAAATCTCAAGCGGTTGGCTTGGGGACTGGATGTAGACCGGTTAGGTCGAACCAGGATAAAATTTTATGTTTGCATTTTCTCTATCCCTACTCTCTTTATTTTATGCAATTTAATTTCCTGCACTTTATATTAAATGCTTTAGTACTTAAAGTTAATTTTTACAAAAGCATTTTATATTTACAAGTTTTATTACAATTTATAATTCTGCATTTTTTTTAATAAAACTTGTTTTTGAAAAAGAGGTTTGCGAAAATTTTTATTCACCCTACAGTATTATTCACCCCCCCTCTAGTGCTGTAACTAGCCATTTGGGACCGTCAACAACAAAATATCAAAAGGGAAGAAATCGATTCTCACCTTGAATGTCTCTTCTAGAGACGGCTACAGAAACCAAAGCATATTTCCTCCACAATCCCGTGCACGAACGGCTGCGGAGCGAGAACGCATGTTAGCGGAGGCTGAATCTTAGAGAGAAAGCTAAGGATGGCCGAAATTTTCAATCAGAAAATTCCCCTTGGCCGAATTCTATATGGTGCAAGTAGGGTTAGGGCTTTCTTTCATTTAAGTGAGTATTTATAGCATTTAAAACCCTAGGTCAAAATTGAAACCATAGGTTAAAATTAATTGTAATTCAATTTTAATTTTACATATATGTTACTATATTAAACCATATAATATAACACATTAAAATTAAAATTAATTTGTCTAATTAAATTAACCTAATAAATTAATTTTGATTTTACTTAAATGAATTATATGTAAACTATATATGTAAATTGTTTCCACCAGGAAATAAATCCATGAATTAATTTATACAAATTAATCCAACAAAACCCAATAAATTGATAATATTATTTTGATCAATCCAGTTGACCTTATTAATTTAAACAATTAACAATTCCTCTCTAGTCAGTATACTCCAAGTATACAGTTGACTCATTTAGTTCAAGTTCTGACGTTCAACGTGTACGATCCTGTGGGCCGTCTTTATGTTGGTAGTGGGTCTATGGCCTATAGACTGTAGTTGGGCTCTAGCAAGCCATTATGGCTCCTAATTAAGATGGAGATAGCAGTCTAACGGAAGTCGTAACCCTGTAGTTTAACTTATATATCCCATGTCACTGATATCGGTATCCAACACAGAGGCATGGTCTCATCACCCTCTTTTGTGTCCGGACATTAACTTGATCCCGAATGAACTGATGCTCACAAACAAGTTCCAACTTGTTTGGATGTGGCCACACTCTTATCAGTTGCACTTATCAAGTGGCCGGTGATATCTTCTCAGTGAATCACTGAGTGATATTCCCTTTTGCATACACATAGCCTTGCCATGTTCACTGGCACACCCGAACGTACCCATACTTGGCATTCTATTACAGGCCTTTTAGGCATACACCAAAGTGTGTGAGATCACATTTAAGACCATAATATGGTCAGGTATAAGGATCAAATATAAGTAATACACAAGAATCATTTGTGATACTATTCCATGTGGATTTCTCGTTTAATGGATCTATCCAGTACCATTTTGTAAGCAGACGACCTAAAAAGCGGGATGCGGCAAAGCAAACCGGGGGTTTTCGAAAACGGGGTTCTCGTGATGTTTTGGAAAACGAGTTTTCGTTTATCTTGCTTTAGGGAAAATCATTCGTTTGTTTTAGAAATTCGTTTCGTAGAAAACATTTTCCCATTTTATTACTTAAGGACCTCGAAACCTATATTTCAAGATCAGTGACAGATTCGCCACCCGGATCAACTCATCCGAGAAATTCCGTTGCAGCTCCCTACCGAGCGTAGACTACTGTACCTAATCCAGAGATTTAGGGGTCGGGCAACTTTCCTACTTAACCTCGAGCTTGTATTCATTTTATAATTTATATTGCATATTTATTCAAGTTATTATCTTTTCCTTACCCAATTTCGTTTATTTTATTAGCCTGTGCTAAAGCAAATGACAGAATTAAATTGTGGAAAAATAAATCACACACTCATAAATTATACAAAAAGAATAACAGAGGCCGCTTATACAACCAAATTGAATAAAAATAAAAAATCTCATCCTCACATGTACAAGCTCCTAGAATACACGAGGATCTAAAAATTACAAACGGCTAAATACACGAATTAATCTATTAATTATAGTAAAAATAATAAAAATAAAAATAAATGCTACCAAATAGACGGTTAGCCCAATTTACGGCACAACACAAATAGGACTCAAATCAGGACAGAATTGGGATTTTTAGGATAAGGGGGCATGCATTTAGGGGGTAACTGGGTCGACTTGACCGGTCAAACCAGTTAGACTTAGAAAACGGTTTTGAAACGCCCTGTAGATTTTTGTGCTGAAAAGCAGTTTTAGAAAATTATTTGGCTCGATTTCATGCAAATTTCAAATTTTAGCGGGTCTGTTATCCCGGAACTCGGGGTTCCATTCGTGTGGGTTTCCTAATTTTTACAAACATCTAGGATCCAAAAAGTAGTAAACACGCCAAAAACAGTCTGAATCCGAAAACAGCATCACGCAATGACATCCGTACGGGTCGTTCCATGATTCTGTCTTTTCCAGGAACTACAACAGAGAGCCGCCTGGCTCTAGTTACAGCCACTAATCAGAGGTGCCTGACTCTAACCAAAGCCGCCCGGCTCTAGTTACAGCTGCACGGCTGTAACTAGAGCCGGGCGGCTTTGGTTAGAGTCGGGCACCTCTGATTAGAGTCGGGCAGCTATAATACACGGACCAGAAACCGGTTTTCTCGTTTTTCGAAAAATCATTATTTTGCTTATTTTCGGCGTTTCCCGAAGATTTTATAGGGTTCAGGGGTCCACTGATGCTAGACTACGGACCGGAATCAGATCGAACGACCCCGAAATCAGGAAATAAAATCCGAGAAAAACCGAAAATCTAATATTTGTACGTACAAAAATCCAAAAACTGAGGCTAAAATAAAGTACGAATATTTTTAGGCCGAAAAATATCAAAACAGAATGCATAAAAATGGAAAACGGGCTATTTTCGGCCGATCGGGCATTTTTGGGTTTTCGCCCCGGATGAACAGAGCCGCCCGGCTCTGTTCTTGGTGAACAGAGCCGTACGGCTATATTCGGGTAGTCGGTTTTCTGAAAGTTAAGAAACAGAGAAAAAATCACTCGGAAAATGCAATGAACACAAGTTTAAGGCCTCTCCGAGTTTACCTTGATGCTGTTCCAGTGTATTGGATACGTAGAAATGGATTAAAAATCAAGAATGTGACTCAAATCCTTGAATATTTTGAAATTCCGAAAACGAATTCGAACGAATCCGAAACGAAACCGAAAATGTGTACGAACCAATGAGTAATGATCGGGACGAGTTATAGAACGATTAGGCAATGAGTTTCGGGTTTGAGAATTAAAGTTTTCTTTCCCACTTTCTCCCCTATTCTTCCTCCTTCGCTCCCCTTATCTCTCTGTAACTATTTTTCTTTCCTCTCTTTTTCCACTTTTTTTTTTTTTTTGCCGAATGAAAAAGTCCCGCTCCCTTTGATTTTACTTTTCTTTTTATATCTCACATCAATGAAATCATTTCACGAATTAATTATGCCGTCTTCGATTTCTTAAATTTTAGCCGATTTTACTCATTTCAAGGTAAGTTGCTCTGCAAAGCCCACTAGAGCAGAGGGGTAAAAACGTAAAAAAATCTCGACGCGTGCCCTAAAACCCTAAACTACCTAGGGATACCTTTCTCAGAGTTTCGGATCGAGGATTTTCCAGTTTTCAGAAAATTCGAGACTTTCTAAGTGATATTCTGCTCTTTTCGGGGTCCGACTGCTTAACAGAGTTAACAAAGAGCTCTCATCACAGAGGTTGGGAAAACCCGTGCTCACAGGCTGCCCCTCGTGGGACCAAAGTCGACTCATGGTTGGCCGTGAAGCCTAGATCGAGTTTGGTCTTGTGATTGGGAGTGCGGTGAGAAAGGATAAAAAAACACACCTGATGCCCCTTGTTGAGGGTGCTGGTTTCGGTCTCAAGCCCACTCGCTGTGGTGGAGTGTGCCAGTGATACTGACTCGCTGTGGTGGAGTGTTGCCCCTGGTGTCGACTCACTATAGTGGAGTGTTGCCCCTGGTGTCGACTTACTGTGGTAGAGTGTTGCCCCTGGTGTCGACTTACTGTGGTGGAGTGTTGCCCCTAGAATTCGGTTCCCCGTGTGGTGGAGTACACGAACAAAAGTTTTTTCTTTTTCCTCCATGTGGTGGAGTACCCGATAAGAATGATTCTCCGTGTGGTGGAGTGTCCGAAAGGCTGATTCTCCGCGTGGTGGAGCGAACCGTTGAAATTGATTCTCCATGTGGTGGAGTGGGCCGTTGAAGTTAATTCTCTGTGTGGTGGAGTGGGCCGTTGAAGTTGATTCTCTATGTGGTGGAGTGGACCGTTGAAGTTGATTCTCCATGTGGTGGAGTGGATCGTTAAAGTTGATTCTCCGTGTGGTCGAGTGCACCGTTGAAGTTGAGTCGAAAGCGCATATTTATTCCTTAATCGACAATTTTGAAAACAAAAATTTTTACCCCTTCGATCAAGAATAAATATGGCTTGGTTATTTTTACCCCTGGATACCTGCAAAAGCGAGAAATACCCTTCTCGGGATTAAATTGGAATAAACAAAAATTATGAAAAATCGAGAAAAATACGATACCTGGAGAATCAGAGCCAGGCTGCTCTATCTTGGCAAGATAGAGCCGGCGGCTCAAGGTTAGAGCAGCCCGGCTCAAAGCTAGAGCCGCCTGGCTCTAGCCGGGGGGGGGGGGGGGGGGGGGGGCGCGAGACGAATAAAAAGGGGCATGTTTCTTTTCTCTTCACCCACATATTTTCTTCTTCTCTGTTTCCTTCTCTAAGATAATCTCTCCAGAATCTTTCCGTCAAAATGAGGAAAATACGAAAGACTCTACTCCCAAATGCTCCCTCACAACCCTTTCCTCATGTGAGATACGCTTTACCTGAAGGAGAGTTTTTTCTACCCACTGGGTCTACAGTGGATGTGTATGGATTATGGGAGACGGTTTCGTACTGTGGGGTTAGAAGAAATGATCTCGTACTCGTGACTCTGAAGCCGTCTACACACATCATTCAGAATCTGGTTAGTTTTTTCCAACTTCCTCTTTTTCTCCATTTTTTTGAATTTCTGCAAAATAGATGAAATTAGGAAAAATTACATGAAATTGATGCATGTTTAGAGTAGATTTTGCCCCTAGGAGAATTCATTGATGATTTAAAGTTGATTAGAATCGATTTTAGGGTGAAAAATTGCAAAACCTAGGTTTAGGAACCAAAACCGCCTGTTTCCCGAACAGAGCCGGGCGGCTCTGACCATGGCCGAACGGCTCTGGTTCGACCAAAAAATAGATTTTTGTGTTTTAAATTTAATTTAAATGCTTCTAGTCAATTTATTTGAGTAATGCACAACATAAATAACTCCCTGTTTATTGTTTTACAGACGAGGCCCCATAACCGAGGGGTCGGGTCCGTGTCTGATGTACTGGCTTGGTACCAGAGACCCCCTGACGAGGTGCGGGAAATTGTTGATTCGATCGGGCTGGACTGGTTTGTTTGCTCTATGTGTGAGGTCCCACCCCAAACGAGCAGGGGTTTACTGATGGTGCTCCTGGAGCGGTGGATGGATTCCACCTACACTTTCCACTTCCCGATCGGGGAATTCACTATCACGCCCGAGTACTTCGTGGCCATCACTGGGCTATGTTTCAGCGAGTGCACCATAGGGTTTAATTAGACACTAGAGCTAGGAGGCTTCAGTCTAAACCTCATCGCCATGCTGATCGGCCTAACTCCTCTGGGCAACCGAGTCCAGGGGAGCACACTGCAGGATCACTGGTTGACTAGGTAGAACAAACTTCCCGAGGGTTCCGTCTTCTCTCCCCGAGAGGCTAGTGTTATGCCTGGGCGTTTCTGTTGTACGCCTTGAGTATCCTACTTTTCCCTATGGGTCAGAGCGATCTGAACCTGGCAGTGCTCCCTTCCCTTATACAGTTGGAGGAGGTGGGGGCTTAAACTGGGGACGAGCCGGGTTGGTGCAGCTATACTACAACATCAACATCTGCACCCGCGGGAGGCACCGTGAGGGGAAGGGCACGTGGATAGTCCTTTATGTGAGTTTTTTTTTTAACTGATTTTCTCATTGTGCAGATTTGGGCGTATGAGTATGCTTTTATTGCTCAGCCGAAATTGGTCATACCGGCCATAGCGGAAGTGGCTGGGCATTGGTTGGAGTGAGATGGACACCGACACCTTGATCTACTGCCAGCTCTTGGCGGGTATGAGCTTCGAGCAGGTACATTTTTTTTTAATAACATTCTAGTTCCAAGTCATAAAAGAGACATAGGGGAACGCTGTGTGGTCCCCGGAGCTGATAGATGCTCGGAGGCTGATGCCCAGACGGTTCGTGATGGAGAGTCAGGTCAGCTTCCAACGTTACCTTAGAGAGAGGGTCACCGACTGGCGTGTCAGTCCTAAGGAGCGTAGGATCCCACCCGTACCTTCAGTCAGACTATTCTGGCCACACCTGCTATTAGAGGAGGACCACCCGGATCTGTTCGGGTCCGGATACGTAGTCATGGGGGATGACGGCGACTACCCCCAGTTTATCAGCACACAGCTTCTTCCTCCCACCAGGACTGCACTGATAAAGGATGCGCCAGCTGGGGTACGTCTCTGTTCTGCTTTTATCTTTTGCTTGTTTGGACTATTCTGCTACTTGCTGACCCTTTTTTTTACAGCAGTTTGAGAGGGGCAAGCGCCCTCACACATCATCGAGCAGGCGTTCTAGTGGCCGCGGGTCTGGGACCAATGGCGGCCGGGAAGATGGAGGTTCTTCAGCTCATACGGGTGTGCCTAGCACTGACGCCGAGGTAGGGTACACTAAGCCTGTTCCCTCGGTAGTGCCTCCGGTGGTTCCTCCTGCTAGCTTCATTCCCGGCCATCTGGAGTACCTAGTGGAACCCTAGGTCATGCTGCATAATGAGACTGGGCAACTTTATCAGGCTGACCTGTACATCGAGGCACACCCCCCTCCTGCTGCTATTCCTCCTGATGTGACACATGTGAGTATCCATGCCTCTGCTTATTTTTGACCGTTACTGTTGCCACTGGTCTGACCTGTGCGTTATTCTTTGTGTAGATTTCGGTGACACAAGGGATGGCTCTGTGCCAGGCAAATTCTGCTCTTAGGTCCCTCTCGCTTCTGGATAATGGAGCGATGGCGGTAAGTACCTGCATCAATATGTATATGTACATATAGGTATGTTTCAGATGCATGTATATATATGACATAATGTCTATGTTTATTTAATTCTGATGCAGGCTGCAGTCGACGCTCGCCGGCATGAGGAGGCCCGTATGTGGGCTAAGATAGAGGAGCTGCAGAGGACCGTTGCGGACTTCAGATTCATGAATGGGACTCTCTGCACTTAGTTAGACGAGTGGGAGACCAACCGGCTCATCTTCAACGATGATGGCGGGGCCGGGGGCGAGGAGGAGGATGATGAATCGACTGACAGGGGACAGTCGTAGCCCTTCATTATAGCTTTTGTATTTTATATTGATGCAGCCCGTCTGTGGGCTTGGATTTGATATTGCTAGACATTTTGCCTGTTCATGGGCTTTTTCTTCTTGTTATGTGACTGCTGACTGGTTTCATTCCCGGCCATCTGGAGTACCTGGTGGAGCCCTGGGTCATGCTGCATAATGAGATTGGACAACTTTATCAAGCTGACCTGTACATCGAGGCACACCCCCTCCTGCTGCTATTCCTCCTGATGCGACACATGTGAGCATCCTTGCCCCTGCTTATTTTTGACTGTTACTTTTGCCACTGGTCTGACCTGTGCATTGTTTTTTGTGTAGATTTCAGTGACACAAGGGATGGCTCTGTGCCAGGCGAATTCTGCTCTCAGGACGGTTCGTGATGGAGAGCCCGATCAGCTTCGAATGGTACCTTGGAGAGAAGGTCACCGACTTGCGTGTCAGCCCTAGGGAGCGTAAAATCCCGCCCGCACCTCCAGTCGGACTATTCTGGCCGCACCTGCCATCAGATGAGGACCACCCGGATCTGTTCGGATCCAGATACGTAGTCATGGGGGATGACGGCGACTACCCCCAGTTTATCAGCACACAGCTTTTTCCTCCCACCAGGACTGCACCGACAGAGGATGCGCTAGCTGGGGTACGTCTCTGTTCTGCTTTTATCTTTTGCTTGTTCAGACTATTCTGCTACTTACTGACCCTTTTTTTTTTACAGCCGTCTGAGAGGGGCAAGCGCCCTCGCACATCATCGGACATGCGTTCCAGTAGCCGCTGGTCTAGGACCGCTGGCGGCCTGGGAGATAGAGGTTTTTTAGCTCATACAGGTGTGCCTGGCGCCGACAGCAAGGCGAGGTACACTGAGCCTATTCTCCCGGTAGTGCCTCCAGTGGTTCCTCCTGCTGGCTTCATTCCCAGCCATCTGGAGTACTTTGTGGAGCCCTGGGTCATGCTGCATAATGAGACTGGGTAATTTTATCAGGCTGACTTGTACATCGAGGCACACACCCCCCTCCTGTTCCTATTCCTCCTGATGCGACACATGTGAGTATCCTTGCCCCTGCTTATTTTTTACCGTTACCATTGCCACTGGTTTGACCTGTGCGTTGTTCTTTGTGTAGATTTCGGTGACACAGGGGATGGCTCTGTGCCAGGCGAATAATGCTCTCAGGTCCCTCTCGCTTCGGGATAATAGATGCGTGTATGTATGTTTCAGATGCATGTATATATATGACATGATGTCTATGTTTATTTAATTCTGATGCAGGCTGCAGTCGGCGCCCACCAACATGAGTAGGCCCGTATGAGGGCGGAGATAGAGGAGCTACAGAGGACCGTTGCGGACCTCATATTCATGAATGGGACTTTCTGCACTTAGTTAGACGAGTGGGAGACCGACCGGCGCATCTTCAGTGATGATGGCGGGGCCAGGGGCGAGGAGGAGGACGATGACTCGACTGACGGGGGACAGTCATAGCCCTTCCCTTGTAGCTTTTGTATTTTATGTTGATGCAGCCCCGTTTGTGGGCTTGGATTTAATGTTGTTAGACACATTGCCTGTTCATGGGCTTTTTCTTCTTATTATGTGACTGCTGACTGGTGTATTTGTTTGTATTGGCATTTTATGGAATTCTTTACTCACTTGGCTGGTCTGTTACTTTCCGCTGCTAGACTTGCTTTTCTGAATACATTTTATTTGTTTTCACTCGTTTTTATTGCCCTCTAACAAGATTTATGCTTCCCTGAGACTTTATTTCGAGATTCTGGGGCTGATTTCAGTCGGATACCGATTCCAGGCAGCAGAGCCACGCGACTCTAGGTTCAAAATTCTGTATAAAAGTATATAGTGCGTGCTGTAGCCAAACCAGAGACGCTCGACCCAAACCAGAGCCGTTCGACTCAGACCAAAGCCGCCCGGCTCAGAATAGAGCCGTCTTGTTCTAACCAGAGCCGCCTAATCCAGACTAGAGCCGTCCAACCCAGATCAGAGCCGTTCGACCCAGACCAGAGCCGCCCAACCCAGACCAGAGCTGTCCAACCCAGACTAGAGCCGTCCGACCCAAACCGGAGCCGTCTGGTTCTTCTTTGTATTTAAGCCATTTCTTCTTCTTTCTGTGTCCCTTTTCGAATGGAACAACTGCGTGACCGCCTCAGAGATTATTGGGGAACATCCCGCTCTTCCAACTGGACCTTATTGGCGCCCTACAATCTGTATTCCATGTGGTTCTATATGAATCTGACTCTGAACCGGACTTTTCTAGCGGCTGTAGCCAGGTTCTGGGATTCGATGGATCACGTCTTTCGATTTTTCGGGCAAGAGCTATGCACTATGGTTGAGGAATTCGGGGCCATCCTCTACGTTCCTCGCCCAAGTGGAGTCAGGTTCACTGTCCCTGAACCCGGTTCAGACAACCTACAAACACTGCAGAGACTAACTGTGCTGGACACAACATATTTAGACCGCTTGCTTCCTGGAGGGGCTGCCACTAGGAGTCTCAACCTGTCTGCTATTATAGACCTGTGTTCTGCCCTGGACCCCTTTGCCCCTGGTTGGGCTTTTCTAATGAGCCTGCTGCTGATGTCCCTCTACCTGTGCGAGTCAAGAGATGGGACCTGTGACTTCTGGTTAGTCCCGGTGGTGGCCCAAATGGCCGACGGTGCTTCACCCATGGGGGGTCATTTTGGCTGAGACCCTGATTTATCTAGATTCTATCCATACTGTTCACCCCGGTCGAGACTAACGGGTCTCCCTTTCTGCTTCAGGTTTGTCCCTCACCCATGTTTGACATTCTGATTAATTCTGCACCCCATTGATTGGCTGTCTTTCTTTCTTTTTTTTCTTTTGCAGATTTGGCTATTGGAGAAACTAAACCTCCTGAGTGTTCCTCCACCTCAACCGAAATATGTCCCGAAACGTTTTTAGGCCCGGTGTGTCGAAACTACAGATTTTGCCACCCGGACTACAGAGGAGTGGCTCAGTTGGCTGAGAGGGAGGACAGATGCATCCATCTGCTGGATTTGCCCCTGGTGGGACATTTCGTAAGTGACTACAGAGACTTGGGCAGGAGGTGTGCAGCTTCTCGGACTGTCCAAAGTGACGTTTTACTCCCCTGCATGGTTATGCAGGTAATACGGGCAAGTGCAAGGGGTGCTTCGCTGCTTGTGCATGACCGAGTGTGGGGAATTCATACAACAGTGGCCCCGACATGTGTAGCAGCAATGGATGAATCCCATCAGTTCTGAGGTTTTGAGATATGGAAATGTAGCTTCGGCGGAGACGGATGGTCGTTATAGGGTCTACCTAGCTGACTTATTAACCTGTCCTACAAGACGCAAGTGTGAGATCCTGACCCTGAGATATCTCGGCTTGTAGGCTTCTTTCATGTTGTATAGAGTTATTACTTGTGAACACGAAATTTTTACCTAAAAAAAAAAATCCGTCGTTGACCATTGACCCACGACTGTAAATACAGTCGTGGGATTTTGGTTACAGTCGTACGACTGTAACGTAATTACAGTCGTATGATTGTACTTTCGGGGGCAGGTTGCAGAACCCATACCCCCTTGACTAAAAAAGGTGTGGAAATCTTGAGCATTTAATGCTCAAGATTTCCGAGTAAGTAAGTATAAAAGGCTGGAAATCAGAGTAGGAAAGGACTTTTTGGCAAAAAGAAATCTGGGATTTAGAGATTTTAGAGAGAGAAAAAAGGAGAAAAAGAAAGAAGAGAGAGAAGTAAACATCTTGTTTTCTTCTCACATTTTCTCCTTAATTTCTTGTTTTTAATCACTAAAACGAATTAGAAATCCTAGGTTAACATCTACACTGGAAATCTAAATCGCTTTGGGACAAAAACAAACACAAATCCATGACTTTTCTGGGATTATTTGGACACTTTTGCAACCTTGAATTTCTAAGGAAAAAGAGCGAATTCACGTGGATTGGTGCATAGCCAGGGGTCATTCCAGCTGTGGATCGTCGACAAGGAGGTAAACAACCTTTAACTCAACTCTTTTTTCAGCTTTTCTGGGTGATTTGCTTGTGTTTGGTGTGTTTTTATTCAAGTTTTTAAGTTTTCATTTCTGGAAAAATAAGAACAGTCGTACGACTGTTCTTTGCACAAGAACAGGGGCACGACTGTAATTACAGTCATGCCAAACCTGTTACAGTCATACCACTGTATTTATTTTCTCAGCTTTAAAGTGCTCTTTTTTAGGGTTTTTTAGCGATTTCTGCCTCTAATAAGATTACAGTCGCACGACTGTAGTATACAGTCGTACGACTGTAACTACAGTCGCACGACTGTAGTATCCGTTCAGGAGCAGAAATCCCTGAAAAATCCCTAAAATCCAAAAAATTTCATAAAATTCCCAAAAATTTCATAAAAAACAGAAGATTTTAAAAAAATTAGAAAAGATTAGAAAACCCCAAAAATCATTAAAATGAATTTTGTTGTGTGCATCACGACCCTAGATTTAATTTTTAGTAAAATTGCATTTAGAACAATTCCACGACGGAGACCCGGTTCTCCCGAAAACCGACCCACTTTGCATGCTTAATTGTAATAAACCGGAAGAAAATGTTTTCAAAAACGATTTTCTCACAAAAACCCAAAAATACAGGGACGTTTCAAAATGGTTTTCCAGGTCTAACCGGGCCGGCCGACCGGGCCAACCCGGTTACCCCCAATTGCATGACCCTAAATCCTAGTTTCCTAATTCCGTCTACTTGAGTCCTATTTATGGCGTGCCGTATAAATAGTGCTAACCTCTGTTTTGCAGCCTTAATTTATTTTATTTTTCTATTTTATTTGTATTTCAATAGAATTAAATCGTGTATTTAGGTGGTTGTAATTTTTTAGATTATCGTGTATTCTAGGCGGTTGTATCAGTGAGGCGAGAGTTTTATTTTTCTTTCGATTGGGTTATAAGCTCTTAAATATTTATTTTTTTTACTTTTTATGTTGTATTATTATTCTGTATGCGCGCTGCGTGTATTATTTAATGAAAATCCTTCTTTAGTAATTTAAAGTGTCGTAAATAGAACATTGGCAATAATATTTAAATTAGACACGAAATAAGGGACTTGTCTGAACCTAGATCTCTGAAAAGTGTGGCAGTTCCTGCTTTGGTTCAGCTACACCGTAATTTCCTAGTCGAGCTGAGCCGGGTGGCGACTCCTATACTTTTTATCGAGATTTAGGTCTCGATTCTTTTTTTCGAAACAATCCACTTTAAAAAAAAACGAATTTCCAATCAAAAATGAGAGGGAGGGCCCCGCCCGAAATCGAGGCGCCTCTTCTGAAAGGGAGTCCCGCGTCCCATCGAAAAAACGTCATCCGCTCACAGTGGCGACTCCACTGGGGATTTCTCAAAAGTTTTTCAAAAACTTAAAAGAATTTGACAAGCCCTGAAAAGTGTCTAATTTAAATTAAGCGGATGATTCTTATATGGCACTTTATGCATTTTTGTAGTTAGACATTTTTGCATTAGGTTAGATATCCGTTATTTAGCCCGGTGAATCGTTGAAGTGTCGCCTAAGTTCCTCTTGGTCTTGGGGGCATGAATACGAAACACCACCCATAGCCTCGTACGAACCCCTTCGTTCGGACCCTTGAGTGGGGAGAAGTGAGGAGTATATTTTGCTATGGGAGCCTTGATGTTATCCCGACTTTGGACCGAACTCATTTAGGCAACCTTAGTTGGATTCCCTTAGGATACCAAAATAAAGTGTGTGAATAAGATAAAATACGCCTTCATCATCCCCGGTTGATGATCGAAGAGAACCCCTCCTAGGACTCAGTTAGAATTTTATCGACTTGACCACGTTTGGAGGAATAAGGTTGGAGGAATACGATCCGTGTGCTAATTGCTACGTGTCTTTTTGTCCCTCCATAACATGTCATCATCCACATTTTTCACAAACATAACATACCGCATCTAAAGCATTTGTGTGATTCTAACTCACATCTTTTGTACAGCCATTTCCATTTTTTTTCGCGTGTAAATACATTAATCACCCGCGTGACATTAAACTAATCACATTTCTTTTGTAGCTATGCATCTTTTCATTATGTGAAAAAATTAATTAATTAATTTACATGCATCACTTCAATGTCATAAGCATTAATCATTTTATTGCGTAGCCATGGGAAACGCGTGTCATGCATAAAGCATTCACGCGAATCTTGAATAACTTCGCAAGGGTCACACACATCACACAACCTACTAAGTAGGAAATCATTTTAGGCGCTCCACGAGTGCCGACAAAATTCATCACATTTCATTAAATCATTTTAGGCGCTCCACGAGTGCCGGCAAAATTCATCACACTTCATCAAATCATTTTAGGCACTCCATGAGTGCCGAAAAATTCATTTTACACATCAAACCATTTAGGTGCTTCCCAAGCACCGGAACTCTGCACGTTCACCAAGAATGCATTCATTTCACGTTGCGGTGCGGAAACCGAGATACCCCCCGAGTATTGAAATTCTGCTCGTACACCAAGCTCGAGTTCACTTCATATCATCAAAATTTCGAGATGTCCCCCGGACACCGAAACCACGACCATGTGCCATGCACATGTCGATCTCACATACAAAAATCTGAGGCACTCCATGAGTGCCGAAACTCTGTCCGTTCGCTAAGAACATTCATCTCATTTCACAAAACTCGAGGTACTCCCCGAGCGCCAAAGGTCTCATCCATGCATCAAAAAACTCAAATTGCAATATATGCATACATAAATAGGAGTTCATGCATACTTCAGCACCCGAAGGATTAGTTGTTCAAGGTTCGTGTTGCAAATCGATTTCATACAACATCCACATATCATTCATCCAACACGCCATGCATACATGCATATCCCCTAGAGTTCATAACTCTTTGGGTGATCATCTTTCACTAACTTTTGTTTGAAATGTTTTGTAGTTTGGCTCCGGTCGGGACGAAGACTCGTGAGACTAGAGCACAGCGATTCATCGTCTAGTGAGTCTGAGGAGTCTGCTCAGTTCGGGGAGGTTGAAGCGTCATCTGAATTAAGTGCTGAGATTTCGCCAGAATTTGAATAGTTACAACAAAGATTTCAAGATATGGCACTCACACCTGAAGCTGCTGCTGCCATGATGGCCACCTCTGCTATTCGAGAATTCATGAATTCTGATGAGTTTAAGAACCTTATCAAGAACCAAGTGCAGAGTGCATTGACTGAGTCGTCTAATCAGCGATTAGAAAGGGCTGCCCGAGAAGAGAGTAGTGGTGGGAGACTAAATGATGGGCAGTCGGATGCTGAAGAAGGCCGAAGGGATAATGCTGAGTGACCTGTGGAGTCTGCTTTAGAAAGAAAGATGAAGGAGATGGAAGAAACTATAGCGGAGTTGCGTGCCAGTTCTAAGATCCAATCTGCCAAGCGCATTGACCCGTCCACGCTCATAGCCGGAGGGGTTGAAATGTTACTTGTGGGCTTTCAGATGCCTAGGATTGCACCATATGTCGGGAAAAGTCCTCCCACGGCTCACCTGAATCAGTACGTGTGGATCATGACCATGGCGGGGCTTACAATGAATCAATTAGTGGGACTGTTCCCTACTACTTTGGAAGGAGGAGCCATCACATGGTATAACAAACAGCCCGAGAATATGCAAGGCGACTGGGATGCGCTGTCTGATGCTTTCATAAAGTACTTCAGTTTCAATACGCAGCTAGAGGTCAAGTTACAAGACCTAGAGGCAGTGAGACAGAAACCAAATGAGACCTTCTCGGAGTACTATCAAAGGTGGATGGACAAGATGATCCTCCTTCATCAGAAGCCGTTGGAAGATGAACTGATTGTGAAGCTGATTGATGGGAGCTTGGAAGTTTATCGGAATGTGATGAAATATCACAAGTTTCAATCCTTGGTGGAAGTACATGAGTTGGCCCGGAAAGTGGAGAAATACGAGATTGATCCGGCTCATAACAGTTCTGGGGGAGGGTATCGAAGCCGGACATATTCTTCAGGGTACAAGAGTAATAACAATCCTGCGGCTTCCTCTTCGACAAATGCTTAGCCAAGTCAGCCACCTGCCGCTGTCAAGCAAGTAGAAGTAGCAGCAGTAGCACAAGGGGTAAGTCAGCAGCAAACAGCTGGAAAAGGGATTTCTCCTTGGGAGGATTCTCTGGGGCAGATTTTTCTGAAGTGCAGAAATTTGGGCTTTCTTCAAAGCCTGAAACCGTACACGCCTCCGGCCGAGGCGGACAAGAACAACTTTTGCTCTTATCATGTGACCAAGGGGCATCGAACCAATGAGTGCCATGCTTTGAAAAAGGCAATTCAGCAGTTGATTGATGATAAGAAGATAGAAGCACCTCGCTCAAAGCCCAATGTACAGAGTAATCCACTGCCTCAGTTTGAAAGGAGGGTGAATATGGTGCAGTCGAGATTGTCTCCTAACTTTGTCCTAGCTCAGATTGCGAAGGCAAATCCTGCAATTCAAGTGGTAGTGAGTGAGGATGCTGGCCCACCTGTAGAGGAGAGTAAGCCCGTGAATCTAGATGATGTGGAGTTGGATGACGATGCGGATGAGTTCGAACTGATGAGTAGACCCAAGCTTGTAGGCCGGACAACACCTGTTTATCATGTTTGCACCAAAGATGGGATGTACATAAGAAAGGAGGATGCCCCTGTGAACAATGTCACGAGGAGTGGAAGGGTATATCAACCTGAGCCACAGCGGTAAGGGGAACCGAGTAAAAGAGCAGAGGCCCCGGTCCAGGATTATTTGCCTATCAAGGTGGATGAAAAAGAAGATCTAGTGGTGGAACAACTTAAAAAGATGCCTGCATGTGCATCTGTGTGGCATCTACTTATGGAGTCCTAAAGGCACCGAGCGGCAGTGGTGAAGAAGCTTATGGAAATGGATGCTAATCCGTTAATGTCTCCTGAAGAGGTGTGCATGGTAATTGGAAGTACAAAGAGTCCACAACCTGATAGTCCCAAGGGGATCACTTTCACTGATGATGACCTACCACCGGAAGGAACTAATCACAACCGTGCATTGTACTTGAAAGTGGAAATGATGGATAGAACTTTACCTTGTGTAATGGTTGATGATGGTTCAGCACTGAACATCTGTCCTCTAAAAGTATTACCTAGTCTCCACCTATCCGAAGAAGCATTATCACGATCTAACACAGTGATCCGAGCTTATGACGATTCGAAGCGTACTGTGATTAGTACTTTTGAGGCGGTGGTGTCAGTTGGGGAAGTTAAATCAACTGTGCTGTTCACTGTCATTGACATTCCGGTGACTTTTTCCTTGCTTTTGGGAAGCCCTTGGTTCCATGCATTGGAAGGCGTGCCATCAACTCTACATCAGAAAGTGAAGATTCCAATGGGAGGGAAGATCGTGACTCTTGAGGCGGATGAATCTTCTGTGGTAGCCGCACTTGACTCATTTGAACAACCCCTGACTGGCTTTCAGGTGGCAGTTGTCTCAGAACACAAGGAGAAAGACCTGATGTTTTCCCCGTGGATCCATAAGTACTTTCAGAAGCAGAATTTCATCCCGGGAAAGGGCTGGGAGTCCATCAGCAAGGGGTCGCAAAGTTTGATATCACTATGGGCCAATCACACCGAGGGGGTCTTGGTTACAAAGGTGCTGAAAAGAAGGAGATCCCAGAGACAAAGAAAGTCCATCTCTTGGACACTTTTGTTCGAGCAAGTGGTGGGCCATATGGTGGTAAGCCGGAGCCGATGATTATTGACAGGGAAACAGTCCCCGGGTTTGAGATCTTTGCTGATGTCGTCGACTTCTCGAAATATGGGGTTGGTTTGGTGGAAGAAATGATTAAGCTTGAAGCTGTGAAAGAGATCAATTCTCCTCCAATAATCCAAGCCGAAGTAGTGGCTCCCATCTTTCCGGAGGAGCAACCAAAAGAAGATGCAGACCCCCTGGTGGACGCCATTACTAAGGCATTTGCTGAATTGCTAAAGAAAGGGCTAAAAGAGAGCCCCGTGAGAAAGGAAGCTATTTCAGGACAGGCAGAGTTAGTAGAAAAGGCTGTTGCTGAGCTCACCAAGATGATGGCTAAAGGGAAAGCGAAGAAGGAAGAAGATGTCCTGTCAGAAGCACAGAAAGAGACCCTCAAGGCTGACCTGAATGACTTGTTCGGGGAAGGACCTGCTGATCCAGAAAAGCAAGCTGCCGAAGACCCTCCGCATGTGGAGGAAGAGAATGATTTCTTTGTAAACTTATCCTATGTATTTGATATGAACAATTCCGCTTTTAAGGCGATGAATGAAATGAAATCTACCTTTGCTTATTTGTGTGATGTTTTTCCTAATGGCTTTGTGCATACATGCAATCATTCATTCAATGTGTTCAGGATTCATGACACTGCATTACATGAAATTAATTTAGGCACAATTGAAAATCCTAAAATGGTATCTATCTCTAACGAACTCAATCCTGAAGAAGAGAGAGAATTGACAAAAATACTTAAAAAACATGTGGGAGCGTTTGCTTGGTCTTATGACGATATGCCGGGGGTTGACAGAGAGATAGCAGAGCACAGAATTCCGATTGATCCCAAGTTCAGCGCAGTAAAGCCAAAGCTTAGGCGTCTACGTCCGGAATAGGCCGAGAAAGTCAAGGAGGAGGTAGCAAAGCAGATTAAGGCCAACTTCCTGGAAGTAGTGGACTACCCCGAATGGTTAGCCAATATAGTCCTAGTTGCCAAGAAAGATGGAAGAGTCAGAGTTTGTGTGGATTATCGGGATTTGAATAAGGCCTCCCCAAAGGATGACTTCCCACTTTCTCATATTGATGTCCTGATCGACAGTGCAGCAAGGGCGGTTATGTACTCATTCATGGATGGTTTCTCGGGGTATAATCAGATCTTAATGAATGTCATTGATAAAGTCAAGACGGCCTTCATCACCGAGTGGGGGCTATATTGCTACAGAGTAATGCCTTTTGGGTTAAAGAATGCTGGGGCGACCTATCAGCGAGCGGTTACGACGTTGCTACATGACATGATCCACAAAGAGGTCGAGGTGTATGTTGATGATATTCTGGTGAAGTCCATGACCCGGGAGGAGCACCCTGCTATCCTGGATAGGTTTATGACCAGGATTGAGAAGTATAACTTGCGGCTCAACCAAAAGAAATATGTATTCAGAGTTGCATCGGGCAAGCTGTTGGGGCACATTGTCAGTCAGAAAGGCATTGAGATGGACCCAGACAAGATTAAAGCTATTCGAGATATGCCAGCACCGAAAACAGAGAAAGAAGTCAGATCTTTTCTAGGATCGCTTCAGTATGTTAGCAGATTCATTGCCAGATTGACCACTGTCTGTGAGCCCATTTTCAAGCTTCTTCGGAAAGAACAACCCGTTGTGTGGAATGACCAGTGTCAGGTTGCGTTTGATAGGATCAAAGAATACTTGATCAACCCACCAGTGTTGAAGCCTCCAACATTGGGAAAGCCTTTGACTCTATACTTAGCCATTGAAGAGACCTCCATTGGGGCAATGTTGGTTCAAGAACAAGATGATAAAAAGGAGTATGCCATTTACTACCTCAATAAGAAGCTGCTAGATTATGAAACTCGGTACACCGTGGTGGAAAAGACTTGCACTGCCATGGTTTGGCTGACGAAGAAGTTGAGGCACTATTTCCAATCCTACAAGATACAAGCTGTGGCGAAAGTTGATCCAATGAAATACCTCTGCTCTTCCCCATCCTTAACAGGGAAATTGTCCTAGTGGTTACTTTTGCTATCGGAATTCGACATTGAATACGTGACGAAGAAGGTGATCAAAGGAAGCGCAGTGGCTGAATTCCTTGCCAATCAGTCGCTTGAATCTGATTATGTGGAAAACCTGGAATTTCCGGATGAGCAGTTGGCCTTGGTAGAGGTGGAGGTCAGAAAATGGATTATGCACTTTGATGGAGCCGTAAACAAAAGAGGAGCAGGCCTCGGAGTAATTATTATAACTCCTGAGGGGGAGATAATTCCTTTGTCAAAACGGTTAGAATTCCCGGTAACTAACAACGGTGCAAAATATGAAGCTTGTTTGTTTGGCATTGATGCTCTCACCTCACTAGGGGCAAATGATGTGACCATTGTTGGAGATTTGCTGTTAATAATCCGCCAAGCCACCGGGGAATGGGAAATCAAAGAAGAATCACTTCGCCCATACTTGGAGACTTTGTGGGAAATGGTGAAAGTATTCGGGCATAGTGAATTCAAGCATGTGGCTAGAGATGATAATCAGATGGCAGATTCGTTAGCTACTTTGTCTTCTATGTGGGAAGGACCTCAGAAAGCACCGATGCAGCCTTTGATCCTGGAGACCGCTAGAACACCGTTCCATCGTTCTAGTGAGGTCCTGGCATTAGTTGCAGATGATAAGCCCTGGTACCGAGATATAGCTGACTTTCTACAAAATGGCCAATATCCTGAAGAAGCAGATGCATCAGATAAGGCCACTTTAAGAAAATTGGCAGCTCAGTTCAGGTGGTTTGATGGACAACTTTTCAGGAGGACCACTGATGGATTGTTATTAAAGTGTCTGACAGAAGCAGAAGCCAAGAAGGTTATGCAAGAAATGCATTCAGGGATTTGTGGTCCGCATATGAATGGCTTGGCTCTGGCGAAGAAAATCATGAGACAAGGGTACTTCTGGCTTACTATGCAAACAGACTGTGCAGAAGAAGTGAAAAAGTGCCACGAATTCCAGATTTACGGGGACATAAGCCATCTTCCACCTATGGAGTTGCAAAACCTCATGACTCCTTGGCCGTTTGCAGTATGGGGTATAGACATAATTGGCGAAATCCGGCCTCCAGAATCGAATGGTCACAAATTCATTGTAGTTGCAGTCAATTATTTCTCCAAGTGGGTTGAGGCCGAGTCTTATGTCACGGTCACAGCTAAGAACATGGCTAAGTTCGTAAAGAAGCACATTTTTGCAAGATATGGAATACCACATCACGTGGTGACTGATAACGGAGTGCAATTTCAAAGGGCCACAACTGAATTATTTGAAGAGTACAATGTGGAACATCGTAAGTCTTCCCCTTATAGGCCACAAGCCAATGGAGCAGTAGAGGCGGCAAACAAGTCTATTAAGAAGATCTTTTCCAAGACCACTTCAACCTACCGGGATTGGGCAGTTAGATTACCTTATGCTCTATGGGGGTACAGAACCAGTGTTACGACGCCAACTGGAGAAACACCTTATTCCCTGATTTATGGGATGGAAGCAGTCCTTCCTATTGAAGTGGAATTGAAGTCATTAAGGACGGTCTTAGAAGCCCAGTTGCCTGAAACAGAATGGGTAAAGGCGAGATTTGAGCAGCTGGCTACGGTCGATGAAAGACATCTTAAGGCTCTAGATCATCTACAGATGTACCACCAAAGGATGGCTAGGGCCTATAATCGACGGGTTCGTCATCAGAAACAGCCTCTGAAAGCAGGAGATCTAGTGTTGAAGCAGATGAGACCGACTAACACAGATGCGAGGGGCAAATTCAATCCCAATTGGGAAGGGCCGTATGTGATTAAGAAAATACTCTCCAAAGGTGTAGTGAAGATTATGGATATGGATGGCAACGAGTTCACCAACCCGATTAATCAAGATCACCTCAAACGCTACCATGTGTAAAAAAAAAAAAGCTTGTTAAGTCAAAAACCCGCAAGGGCGATTTAAGCAAAAATTAAGGCAACGAGGGTTAGCTTACCGACCAGAAAACCTGAATAGGATGGTTGATAACAGGAATGAGTTCGTTCGAGATATGTACTAATTTTAAAATTTTCAATTGATGCGATAATTAAATTTCATTAATGAAGTGCATTTTGCTCAACATATTGCATGAATGCTTGGAGTATGTTAAATGATTCATTTGTCGAAACATCCAGATAAACAAAGACATTTAGCCGCCTAAGTGTGCAATTGCGAATATCATCCATTCATTAAAAAAAAAAAAAAGAGGAAGCCTGTTAAGTCGAAAACCCACGAGGGCGATTTAAGCAAAAATTAAGGCAAAAAAAAAAAAAAGATCGCATCAATAATAAAGGAGATGTATATAAATAATAATAATGGTAGTCAATACATGCATGATAATGAAAATCACTTTTTCTTTTATGTTCTCCTTTTCTTGACAAGAAGTGATCTCGTGGCCTCAGAAGGAGCCAGCCAGTGGAAAGTCGCATGCTCATGCGCCTCACGGGTCGGTAAGTCCTGGATCTCAGCCAGCCACTGCTTGTAACGATCATCTATCTTTGTGGGAGCAAGCGAAGCATAGCTCAACGCCACACGATGGGTATCTCCAGCCCAGCGAATTCTGATGGGATCTGGCCAAGAAGCAGTGTACTCCTCACAACTGGTGACGCAAGAGCACTGGGGGATATCCTGCAGATGACCGTACTGCCGGCAAAGGCGACTCGGAGAATAGAATGTCACCCTGGTCAGTCCCAACAACTGCACACCATGTGCCCACATGTCGACAATCATATGGGTAATCTTCCACCAGGGGCACACCCACCTAATATGGTCATCAGTCAGGCGAGATAGCCAAAGGCCCCACTCATCAGTAGACATATCAGTATAGGAGTCAATGGAGAAGCCTCTTTCCCTGAAATTGGCCGGGTGGTATTTCTTAAAATTCCCTCTCGAAATCTTAAGAATCGATAGCTTCTCCAACAACCAGATCTGCAGTTGATGGTAAGCAAGGGTTATAAGTTCATTCGACCCAGAAATACAGCAGACAATAAGGAGTTTTACCTGGAGCAGTGTGAGGTGAGGGCCAATGTGGAGAACACCGTTTGTCTTAGATGCATGCAAACTGATCAGTGTCTCAGCAAGTGCGAAAGGAGCTGGAGATGCCTCCGCAGCCATCTGAGAGATAAGGGAGACAGCCCTGAAGGAGACAACCTTATCACTAGGACCACAGAAATATTAGCTCACCAGTAACAGGCTAACCATAGAGGCCCAGCTCATGTGGTCCCTAGGGGCATTGACACACCACTCCAGTACAGAGTCCGAGCTCAACCCAGGAGAAGGGGAACCAGTAGCAAGTAAAGCTTCCACCTCGGGATTGGGAAGCCCGAACAAGCTCACCAAGGAAGAAATGCTACCAAAAATGAACTTAGGGACGGCAATGTCCACTCCTTTGTGACAGGGGATGTTCAAGATGGCGCTGAATTCTTCATATAAGGGGCAGAGCTCTTGGCATGAGAAGTGGAAAACGTTATCCACTGGATCCCAGAAACGATGACAGGCATTCAACAGTTCGATGTTCCAGGGGTGTTTGTAATAGGCCTTGAGATTCCACAACCCGAAAGGCTTCAATTTAAGCTAATCAGAGTCTTGTAATGATTCTAGAAAATTGTAAAAGCCTAGATAAAAAGAAGCAAAAAATTGAAAAAGAAAAAGAAGAAGAGTGAATTTCTAAAGATTAATAAAACAAAAGCAAATCCCATAATGTAAAGAGTGCAGTTCATAATGTGCCTAAAAATCGAATACAAAAGAAGAGAAACTATAAAGACAACAAATAAGAAAAACAAGGCGCTCCATCTAGCTCTCATCCTGCCCCTCATCCTCCTCTTCCTCCTCGGACTCACTTTGATGTGTGGCCCTATAGGAATCAAAGTCTGCCTACAAACGAGCCATCCCAGCCTGCAACCTGGATACCTCGGCTCTCGCCCTATCCACCTCTTGGTTTGCAGCCCAGACCTGAGCCTCAGAAGAAGCAGCCTCCCTGACCTGATCTTGAAGCATCTGGACTCGGGACTGTAATCAACAACATAAATTAACATTCATACATACATACATGCACATTCATGCATTACATAAATCATAAGATGATGCAGGAAACACGGGATGCTTACCGCCCAAGCGCCATTCTCATGGACCAAGAGGTCCCCCAGGCCCTTATACCGATAGGCTATCACCTCCACGTCAGCTCGCCGAACCTAGAGAATGCCAAAAAATTATAAAAAAAAAGAGAAGAAAAATCGTAGACTTACATGGGTGGTGTCCTCCGGGAAGAACATAGCTGGCTGCTCACGGGGAATATTCCACGTCCTATAAGCAAGGGTGCCATCCAACCCCACCATATTAAAGCCGGTTCTAAGCTCGGTCACTAGACGGCCCTCCACCACACCAACATCGCCGACAGCTCGAGAAGCCGAAGCTACAGCGCTACCAGCCTGGACAGGGTGGCTCCTATCCTGAAGAGGAACATCCTCACCGGCTATAGCCGCGCCAACACTCTCGCCGGCCAGGCCACTAGGTTGAGAAGACCCGATTCCCCTACGTCTCTTAACCTACGAAGAGAATAAAGAGTAAAAAAAAAAGAAAAAAAGAGAAAGGAGAAAGTGAATACCTGGCGAGGACGAGGAGGAGGAGCCGCTGGTGCGCCACCCGCAACCGGCAGTAGGCACTGCTGGATGTAGGTCGGATAATCCCCATCCACAGGGTCAACACTATATCCCTCTCCGAATACATCAGGATATACTGCGGGGTCAGCTAGATGGGGCTAGAACAACGTATGTGGAAGCGGTGGAGGCATAGGCCGGCTAGCGGGACCATCGACGTGGTCGGAGAGGAAGAGGCGCTCGCCCAAGTACCACTCTTGGGACATAGGGCACTCCATGATGAACCGGCGAAAGTCAAAGCACGCGGAGGTCTGCACAAGTAGGGTGATGGCACCCAAACCCTGCCAGGGATGGTGCCGGATCTGTAGAAGTACAATAAAGGGAGTTCAGTACAGGTAAATAAAAGTTGATTAAATTTTCTCACTAATGAGTTTTGTCTACTTACCCTCCGCTAGGTGGTGTCAAGCAAACTCTGCCTCACCTCCTCCAGATCGCGGCCTATGCCCTGCCATCCCTGTGTCTAGCAACGCAGGATAGTCGGCTGGACATCGCCCTGGACATCTCTCAACTCGGGCGGCTCCAACACACGGTGCTCAAATGCCCAGATCTGTAGCTACAAAAAAAATATATTAGTATTAAAAAAAAAGCGGGAAGAAAAGAGATAATACCAGAAGGCCAAACCAAAAGCCCAGAATCTCTTGCTGTGCTCCCCGGGCGCATAAATCCAACCCGTAATACAGCTGCCCTAATGCAGCTCTCGCCCAGTCCAGGGATGGGAAGGCAGCCAAGTCCGCCAATGTGGGAAGCAGAGTCAGATTGCAGGTACTTTGCCTAGTGGGGAATAGCGTGCACGATAGAAGTACGAGCACATAAGCCCGGGCGTACCGCTCCACATCCTCCCCAGACAAGTCCGCGTGGGTGGCCCAATAAGCCTCCACCCGCGAACACAGGATCTTCCCCTTCTCAGGGGTGCAACCAATCAACCTCCCAATGTAAGTATCTACCTGCTGATGTCGGGTCAAGCTACAGTTGAAGATGATGGGGGTCCCGGCGAACCCCGAATCTCGTGATCATAGTAAAATCTGAGGGAGTGACGGTGAACTCCCCGATGGGCAGATGAAACGTGTGGGTAGTGCAAACCCACCTCTCGCATAAGGCCATCAACACGGCATGCGTAGTATGTGGTGTACTCGTGGGCAGCGATAATATGAAAGATTCGAGCCCCAAGATCCTAACCCGGGCCCGCACAGGCTTAGGAAGCCGGTCCCACCAAACACGTGGCAGGGAAAGATTCCCGCTGCTGGAAATCCTGTGTACCTGCATTATGGGGGAAGTACAACGCACATGCATTCAATTTTTGCATAACAATAACATAATTAAGATTAATCGAAAAAATTAAAATTTAAGGCCTGTTTTTCTTGATACAGTCGTACGACTGTAGTACGCTTTGCACGAGCGTAACTACAGTCGCACGACTGTAGTGCCTATAGTCATACGACTGTTCTTCTTTGGCATGAACAGTCACACGACTGTTCATATTCCTACAGGCAGATTTCAAAATTCATCCAATTTTCGCAATTTCTAACTCATTTTTCCTAATTTCTTGTTCCTATTAACTACAGGGAACTCCTAGCATGCAGTCTACTCAACCAATCAACCCAGAAAGCGATAAATCATGCCAAATCGGATTCATGCATTCAAGGAAAAAATATCCAAAAAACTCAAAATTGAGTTTAAAAATCGGGTACCAACCTGAGTAATACACAAATGAGAGTCCATCTCTAGCAGAATTAGGATCTCCGTCCCGAAATGAATCCTGAAGTGTCCCATATATAAAGGATGCCCATACCCTTGTGCAATGCTCACAAAAGGGATCTCATCCGGGTTATTGGTTTCTGGAATCAAGTTACCTTGGAGCTTTTTCAACTTCTTTCCCATCTTCTTCAACATTTTGGCAAGTTTTTTGAGGTTTGGAGTCGGTTTCAGAGAGAAGGAGAGGAAGAGTTTTTGGAAAAAATGAGTGTAGAAGAGTTAAGGGGCGGAAACCGCCCCTTAAATTCTTTCTGCCCATGAAGTACAGTCGTACGACTGTACTTCGTCTACAGTCGTATGACTGTATTCAAAATTCGAATATAGTCGCACGACCGTAGTGGAAAAAAGGGGGGGAATTTTTAATTTTTTCTATTTATTCTTCAAACCCTATTTTCATTACCTGATGCTTAATTATTCCCCACGAAAAGGTATTTCAGTAATTTTGCAGGGCTAACCCAGCGGCGACTAATTTCTTTCAACGACGGTCCGCCTCACCCAAGGGGCACGAAACCCGAGAAAACCATGAAAATTCACTGTAAGTACAATCTCACCAAACTACATTTTCAACACGTCCCGTGTGCCAAGTCACACCCAGTCATCACATCCTCACAAAATCATAGTCCACCACGACGTTAAAAGGGAACCCAAAATTCAATTCCAGTCCTGTGCACCAAGTGCGCGTGACTATCACACTTCCAAATCACAGTCCACCACGACTTTAAAAGGGAACCCAAAATTCAATTCCAGTCCTGTGCACCAAGTGCGCTTGACTATCACACTTCCAAATCACAATCCACCATGACTTTAAAAGGGAACCCAAAATTCAATTCCAGTCCTGTGCACCAAGTTGCGCGTGACTATCAGACTTCCAAATCACAGTCCACCACGACTTTAAAAAGGAACCCAAAATTCAATTCCAGTCCTGTGCACCAAGTGCGCGTGACTATCACACTTCCAAATCACAGTCCACCACGACTTTAAAAGGGAACCCAAAATTCAATTCCAGTCCTGTGCACCAAGTTGCGCGTGACTATCACACTTCTAAATCTCAGTCCACCACGACTATAAAACGGAACCAGAATTCAGGTGTCAGTCCGTTGAGTGCGCCAAGTCGCGTATGGCTGTCACACCCTCCACATTTACAAGTTCAATCCTGCACGACTATAAAAGGCAACCAGGACATGCATTCCTGTATTTATTCTTGATCGAAGGGGAAAAAATTTTTGTTTCAAAATTATCGATCAAGGAATAAATACGTTCATCAAACACGCATTACATGCATTTTTGGCTCGGTATGACAAACCATACACGACCTTTTGACTCCAAAAGTCATTTTATCTTGGTGTCATCCTTGCGCGAAAACTATCGTAAGGAACCGCCCGACTCCAAAAGTCGTCCATTTTCTCGGTGTCATCTTCATGCAAAAGGCATATAGACCACTTGACTACCAAAGTCACCTGCAGTTCACCTACGAAAACCGCGTTTGCATATCATCGTGATTTCATGTTCTTTGTCGTGTACCTAAATCCATTTCGAAAATTGGACTTCAGCTACACGAGGGGCAGCCTGTGAACACGAAATTTTTACCTAAAAAAAAAATCCGTCATTGACTTTTGACCCACGACTGTAAATACAGTCGTGGATTTTGGTTACAGTCGTAAGGCTATAACGTAATTACAGTCGTACGACTGTACTTTCGGGGGCAGGTTGCAGAACCCATACCCCCTTGACTAAAAAAGGTATGGAAATCTTGAGCATTTAATGCTCAAGATTTCCGGGTAAGTAAGTATAGAAGGCTGGAAATCAGAGTAGGAAAGGACTTTTTGGCAAAAAGAAATCTGGGATTTAGAGATTTTAGAGAGAGAAAGAGGGAGAAAAAGAAAGAAGAGAGAGAAGTAAACATCTTGCTTTCTTCTCACATTTTCTCCTTAATTTCTTGTTTTTAATCACTAAAACGAATTAGAAATCCTAGGTTAATATCTATACTGGAAATCTAAATCGCTTTGGGACAAAAACAAACACAAATCCGTGACTTTTCTGGGATTACTTGGACACTTTTTCAACCTTGACTTTCTAAGGAAAAAGAGCGAATTCACGTGGATTGGTGCATAGCCAGGGGTCATTCCAGCTGTGGATCGTCGCCAAGGAGGTAAACAACCTTTAACTCAACTCTTTTTTCAGCTTTTTGATTTGCTTGTGTTTGGTGTGTTCTTATTCAAGTTTTTAACTTTTCATTTCTGGAAAAATAAGAACAGTCGTACGACTGTTCTTTGCACAAGAACAAGGGCACGACTGTAATTATAGTCGTTTACAGTCGTGCCAAACCTATTACAGTCGTACCACTGTATTTATTTTCTCAGCTTTAAAGTGCTCTTTTTTAGGATTTTTTAGCGATTTCTGCCTCTGATAAGATTACAGTCGCACGACTGTAGTCTCCGTTCAGGAGGAGAAATCCCTAAAAAATCCCTAAAATCCAAAAAATTTCATAAAATTCCCAAAAATTTCATAAAAATCAAAAGATTTTTAAAAAATCAGAAAAATTAGAAAACCCCAAAAATCATCAAAATGAATTTTGTTGTGTGCATCACGACCCTAGATTCAATTTTCAGTAAAATTGCATTTAGAACAATTCCACGATGGAGACCCGGTTCTCCCGAAAACCGACCCACTTTGCATGTTTAATTGTAATAAACTGGAAGAAAATGTTTTCAAAAACAATTTTCTCACAAAAACCCAAAAATACATGGACGTTTCAAAATGGTTTTCCAGGTCTAACCGGACCGGCTGACCGGGCCAACCCCGGTTACCCCCAATTGCATGACCCCAAATCCTAGTTTCCCAATTCCGTCTACTTGAGTCCTATTTATGGCGTGCCGTATAAATTGTGCTAACCTCTGTTTTGCAGCCTTATTTTATTTTAATTTTCTATTTTATTTGTATTTCAATAGAATTAAATCGTGTATTTAGGTGGTTGTAATTTTTTAGATTACCGTGTATTCTAGGCGGTTGTATCAGTGAGGCGAGAGTTTTATTTTTCTTTCGATTGGGTTGTCAGCTCTTAAATATTTATTCTTTTTACTTTTTATGTTATATTATTATTCTGTATGCGCGCTGCATGTATTATTTAATGAAAATCCATCTTTAGTAATTTAAAGTGTCGTAAATAGAACATTGGCAATAATATTTAAATTAGACACGAAATAAGGTACTTGTCCGAACCTAGATCTCTGAAAAGTGTGGCAGTTCCCACTTTGGTTCAGCTACACTGTAATTTCCCGGTCGAGCTGAGCCGGGTGGCGACTCTTATACTTTTTATCGAGATTTAGGTCTCGATTCTTTTTTTTAGAAACAATCCACTTTTCCAAAAAATGAATTTCCAATCAAAAACCCCACGCGAGGGAGGGCCCCGCCTAAAATCGAGGCGCCCCTTTCGAAAGGGAGTCCTGCGTCCCGTCGAAAACACGTCATCCGCTCACATTACTGGATGATTTTTATTTCGCTTTTTTATTTTATGTCCTTACTTTTGCATAGACTGCCCTTGTGGGTTTTCAATCTATCGGACTATCTTAACTTTTGCTTGGATCGTCCTTTTGGGTTTTCGATCTAGCAGACTTTTTATTTGTACCCTAAATTTTGCATGGACCGCCTTTTGGTTTCCAGTCCATTGGATTTTTTTATGCGATGCATGCGAAACATGGAATGCGCACAATCATATATACATGTATAAAAAAAATCCAATTTCGGGCAAACTCAAGACATTTAAGCGAACAGAAAAAAGCATTCATTCATTTATTCATTAATAATGTTTTAGTACAATGTGTATCAATAATGAAATAAAGCTAAGAACAGAGTCAACAATGGTATCTGTCTCGACCGAACCCGCGACTGCCACCAGCTGGTCTTTGTAGATTTTTCGGCCGATGTTGCTCACTTTTCTGTCTTGACTTTTGCATGGACCACATTTTCGGTTTTTGATCCATCGGACTGTCCTAATTTTTGCGTGGATTGCCTTTTCGGTTTTCGATCCACCGGACCCTTTTTTTTACACGTAGTACAGTCTGAGCTTGTCTTGGTTGACGGGGTTGACAAACTCGTTCCCGTCCATATCTATAATCTTTATAGCCCCCCTTGAAAGTACCCTCTTCACCACATACGGACCTTCCTAGTTGGGCTTGAATTTTCCCCTCACGTCAATGTTGACCTATTTCATCTGCTTTAGTACTAAATCCCCGGCCTTGAGTGGGTGTTTCTAATGGCGGACTATGCTGTTGTAAGCCCTAGCCATTCTCTACTGATACATCTGTAAGTGATCCAGTGCTCAGAGACGCTTCTCATAAATCAGTGCCAACTGTTTATATCTTGCTTGAACCCATTCTGATTCTGGCAACTGCACCTCCATAACTAATCTCAATGACCTAATCTCAGTTTCCATTGGCAGTACAGCCTCCATTTCATAGATTACGGAGTACGGTGTTTCTCCGGTGGGGGTTCTGACACTGGTTTTGTAACCCCATAAAGCGAACGGCAACATATCAGCCTAATCCCTAAATGTAACCACCATCTTTGACATGATCTGCTTAATGGATTTGTTGGCCACTTCTACTGCTCCATTGGCTTGTGGGCGGTACGGAGATGACTTGTGGTGCTCAATCCCCTTATCTTGAAACAACTGTGCTGTGACCCCTTGAAACTGTACTCCATTATCTGTGACAACATGATGCGGGATCCCGTACCGTGTGAAAATACTCTTTTCAATGAACTTAGCCATTTTCTTGACTGTAACATGTGCAAACGATTCCGCTTCCACCCACTTCGAGAAATAATCAACAGCCACAGCTATAAATCGGTGTCCGTTTGATGCAGGCGGTCTCATTTCTCCGATGAGATCTATCCCCCAAGCAGTGAATGGCCATGGAGTGGATGATATCTGAAGTTCAAGCGGTGGGAGATGATTGAGGTCTCCGTACACTTGACATTCGTGACATCTTTTCACCTTTTTGATACAATCCGCTTGCAGTGTAAGCCAGAAGTAGCCCTGCCTTAACACTTTCTTAGCCAGCGCTAACCTATTCATATGTGGCCTACAAGTCCCCATGTGGATCTGCCTCATGACTTCCTTAGCCTCCTTTTCCGTTAAACACTTTAGGAGCAGGCCGTTGGCGGTTCTCTTGAAGATCTGAACCTCAAATAATCTAAACTGTGCCGCTAAGCTCCTGAGAGAGATCTTATCTGACTCACCAGCATCTTCAGGGTACTGACCATTCTGAATAAACTATAGAATATCATTATACCAAGGACGTTCTTCCGCCATTGCTATAACGCTGACGGACAAGTAACAAGGGTTCTGCATGATTTCCATTACTACTGGCTTTATAGGGTGTTTCAGGGGTTCCTCCCACATCGACGAGAGTGTGGCTAAAGAGTCCGCCATCTGATTCTCATCCCTCGGCACGTGTCTGAACTCACACAGTCTAAATGTTTCCACCTTGTCCTAAACCAACTGGAGTTATGGCTAGAGCGACCCTTCTTTTACCTCCCATTCACCGGTGATATGATGGATTACTAGTGTTGAATCTTCAATTATCAATACTTCATGTGCCCCTGGGGTGATTAGAGCATCAACCCCGAATAAGCAAGCTTCATACTCTGCCCCTTTGTTAGTCACTGGGAATTCAAGGCGTTTAGCTAGGGGGATGATTTCTCCATCAGGTGTGCCAATGATCACTCCCAGTCCCGCCCCATGCTTGTTTATCACCCCATCGAAGTACATTATCCACCTGCTCAGTTTTATCTCTATTACCGCCAACTGTTCGTCAAGAAACTCCAAATTCTCGACATAATCTGACTCCAGAGGTTGGTTGGCCAGGAATTCTGCCACAGCCCTTCCTTTAATTGTCTTCTTGGTCACATATTCAATGTCAAATTCAGATAACAGGAGTAGCCACCTTGATAACTTTCAGGCCAACGTGGGGGTTTGGCATAAGTACCTTGTCGGATCAACCTTTGCCATTGCTTGAACCTTGTATGACAGGAAGTAATGCCTAAACTTCTTAGTCAGCCATACCATAGTAGCACATGTCTTTTCCACTACAGTATATCTAACCTCGTAGTCAAGCAGCTTCTTACTCAAGTAGTAGATTACGTGTTCTCGCCCTTCTTCCTATTCCTGAACCAATATTGCCTCTACTGAAGCATCTTCAAAAGCCAAGTACAGGATTAAAGGCTTGCTCGGCATTGGAGGCTTCAGGATTGGTGGATTCATTAAATAAGCTTTTATCTTGTCAAAGGCTAACTGACACTGATCATTCCACTTTACCGGCTGATTCTTCCTTAAGAGCTTGAAGATGGGTTCATAGACCATTGTCAACCTTGCAATGAACCGGTTGACATATTATAGTGACCCCAGAAATGATCTTACCTCTTTCTCTATCTTTAGCGGGGGCATGTCACTGATGGCTTTGATCTTATCTGGGTCCATCTCAATTCCCCTCTGACTTACCACATGGCCGAGGAGCTTTCCTGAGGTTACCCCGAACACACACTTCTTGGGGTTGAGGCGGAGGTTGTATTTTTCGACCCTAGTCAATAATCTATCCAAGATGGCAGGGTGCTCTTCTCGAGTCATTGATTTGACTAGCATGTCATCCACATAAACCTCAACCTCTTTGTGAATCATATCATGCAACAGTGTCGTGACAGCCCTCTGATAAATGGCTCCAGCATTCTTCAGTCCGAATGGCATAACCCTTGAAAGCTGTCTTCACTTTTTCAACAATGTCCATGAGGATCTAATTATACCCCGAGAACCCGTCCATGAATGAATACATTGTGGCCCTGGTGGCACTATCTATCAAAACATCAATATGTGGCAACAGGAAGTCATCCTTAGGAGAAGCCTTCTTCAGATCTCTATAATCCACACAAACCCTGACTTTGCCATCCTTCTTGGTGACTGGCACTATGTTGGCTACCCATTATGGATATTCAACGACTTCCAGGAACATTGCTTTTATCTGCTTGGCCACTTCCTCTTTAACCTTTTCTGCCCATTCTAGTCTGAATCTTCTGAGTTTTTTTTTATGGGCTTCATTTTCGGATCTGTCAGGATTCTATGTCCTGCGATTTCCCTGTCAACCCTGGGCATGTCGTTGTAGGACCATGCGAAGGTTTTTACGTGTTTTAAGAGCACATTCATAATTTCTTTTCTCTCTTCAGACGTGAGGTCTTTCAAGACTGATACCATTTTCGGATCATCATCTGTTCCTAGATTCATTTCATGTAATGATGCATCATGTATGCTAAAGATATTAAATGAATGTTTGTATGTATGCACAGTTCCATCCAGAAAAACATCACATAAGTAAGCGAAATTAGATTTCATTGCATTAAAAGCCTTGTAGGCTGAGTTGTTTACATCAAAAAAAGAAAAAGCAGATACATTAAAATGATTATCATCCTCCATATGCGGAGGGTCTTCTCCTATTATAGCCTCTTCAACTTCCTCAAACAGGTCCCCCAAGTCACCCTCAAGGGCTTCTTCCTGGTCAGTAGATAGTTCTTCCTCGGTCATCTTGGCCTTCCTAGCCATCATCAGCTTAGCCAACTGCTTCACAGCTTGATCCATCAGTTCTTCCTGAGTCTTTGCCACAGGTGCTTACTTCTGATCAGAACCTATGTTGACTTTCATCAGTGCGGCCAGCACCTTGATGATAGCTTCTATGGCCACCTCAGCTTCCCCACTTCCTTGGTTTACCTTCTGAGCAGATTCCTTTGTTTCCAAACTCAATACTGGCTCGGCTGACTGCTGTTCCTTACTTTTTAAGAACTTTTCCTTTATCATCCTTAGCCTTAATACAGAGCATGTTGACAACTGGCTCGACCCCATACTTCTCAAAATCCACAACATCAGAAAAGATTTCAAATCCCAGGAGTTGACCCCCCTCGACTTCTACCAGCTCCAGAGCCTTATCATACACTTTCTTAGTTGGACGCACCAATATGTCAACCAAATTCACAGATCTCCTGCTCGGTCCATCTCCCTTCTCGCGGTAGCCAAGTCCGTGCTGACGGTACTTCCCTGGTTCAATGTTGAATTTTGGGACACCCTGTTGTCTTGCCCCTACTCCCTTGCCGGGCTCAAATTTCTACTTGGCGAAGTATTTATATATCCACTTTGGAAACTTTGGATCATCACCACTTTCCTCTGTCACAGCTGCCACCTGAAAACCTGTTATTGGCTGCTTCACTGCGTTTAAAGCAGCTACTACCGATGGCTCGTCTGCCTCCATAGTCACCACCTTTCCACCTATCAGGAACTTCATCTTCTGATGCAAAATGGAAGGTACTCCTCCCAGGACATGAAACCATGGCCTTCCAAGGAATAGGGAAAATATGATAGGGATGTCGATAACTGTGAACAGTACTTTGGATTTCACCTCCCCCACACTGACTTTGGCTTCAAATGTGCCTATCACCGATCTCTTGCTGTCGTCACAGGCCCTGATTATAGTACCAGACTTATAAAGTGCTTCTGTGCTAATACCTAAGTATGGCAATACTTTGGAGGGGTAGATGTTCAGGGCCAAACCATCGTCGACCATCACACAGGGCATTACCCTATCCATGATTTCTACTTTTAGATGCAAAGCCCAATTATGATTCACACCCTCTGGCGGTAAGTCAGATACCCCGAAACTGATTTCTGGGGCCCGGTTAGCTTTCAGGTCGACCCCTTTAATCATAGCACACACTTCGTCCAGGGACATACTAGGGTTTGCTTCCATTTCCATCAACTGCTTCACTACCGCCTCACGGTGTCTCTTAGATTCCATGAGAAGGTGCCATATGCTTGCCCGGGCAGATGTTCTTTTCAACTGCTCAACTACGGTATCCTCTTGCTTACTATTCGACCCCTGAGCAACGATGTCTGTTTTTGCAACTAGGTTGTTCCTTCTGGGTGGAGCTTGAGGAGCCACATTAACAGGTTGGTAAACCCTGCTACTCTGGGTGATGTGCATGACCGGTCCATCTTTTGCTGTTTCCTACCTTGTCTCCATTGAGTATATCAACTTCGGTTCCTCGAACCCAAAGTCTTCGTCATCATCCCCTAAATCAATGTCATCCAAGTCAATCAGACCTTGCTTGTTCTGTACCATAGATGCCTGCACTTCAGTTTCCTCTGGCTCTTCCTCCCCTTCTTCAGCTGTAACTACTTGGACACTCGGATTGGCCTTAATTATCTGAGCAAACACACTATTGGCCGGTATCCCATGCTAACCTGGCCCCCGAAATTTGGCAAAGGGTTTTTCTGAACATTCGGTTTCAATATAGGCTCCACAATTTTCCCCACTGTAACCAGCCTTTGAATAGCCCTTATCAGACTGGTACATTCATTAGTGCGGTGACCTGCCATCACATGGTAGGTGCAGTAATTATCTTTATCTACCTCAAAAGGAAGAACATACAGCTTCACACTCTGTAACAAACCAGCCTTTCTACATTGGGCAAAAATACAGCCTAAGGTGTCGACCCACGGGTTTGTGAGTCTTAGAGGGGCCCTTGACTGTCCACCCTAGGCTACTGTTGCTACATCTACCTCTCGCACTGGATCTGTCACTGCAGTCTGGGCTGGTTTTAAACTAAACCCTGATAGGTTGGTTGTGGAACTACTGGCCTTGTACCCCTAAGTATATCCCCGGCTGCCCCGATAAGTACCTGAACCCTATCTGTTCATATGATCTTCTTCCGCATATCTCTCAATGCGTTTAGCAAAATCCACAACATCGTTAAAGGAGTGGAACCTCTTCAGCTTCATTTTCTCCTTGTAAGGCTGCAAGCTACCATCAACAAGCTTCACAATGAGAGATTCCAGTTTAGGAGCCCCGTCCACCAATACTTGCACATCCATCCATCTCTTGTAATTTGCTGAGAAGGATTCATTAGGCCTCTAACGGATTCTTTCTAGGTCTTCTAGTGTAGTTTCACCTGAGTATTATAGGCATATTATTTCATAAACGCCTTAGACAGATCCTCCCAGGTGGAACGGGTATGGATTGGTGTCTTCAGATACCACTTGGCTGCTGCACCTCACAAGGTGGTTGGAAACAGATTCAACAAATGGACCTTTTTGATCCCTAAACTAGACATAATTCTCACATAGCTATCTAGGTGAGAATCCGTCGGACCTTCCCCAGTGTACGGGGGCAAATACGACATCTGACACCCAACCGGGAGCGGCTCCCCCCCTCTGCCAGTAAAGTAGACGGATCCACACACTTAACAGGCTGGTAATGCACCATCTCCTTCAGCTTCAGTAACAGTGCTTCAAAATTAGAAAAAAACTTCTCCTTAAGGCGCCTTTCTGCAGCTGTCTTAATCAAAGCCTCTCTAGCCCTTTCAAAGGCCTCATCCTCCTCAGAATGGTGATCAGTTTCCTATGGTGGGATGGCCACCCTGCTACTTCCAGGGATGTTCCTTCCTGAGTCAGGACCCCCTTGAATGACATTTCCTTCGTTCTCAACTGGGGCTTAGGCCTGTTGACTAATTTGGCCCAAGACGGCAGTCACCGCGGTCTGCACTTGCTCCCTGATGGTAGCCTTGAACTGATCCAAATTCAGAAAAGTAGCCATGAATGCATTCATATCAAAGGGCGGATTTCCACCATTCCCACCTTGAGCCATTTCTGTTCTACTTGTTTCCTCCAACACAAACTGACTGTCAACTGGTAAGGAAGGTAACTGTCCCCCAAACTCTTGCTCTGAATCTGAATCTGAACTGACCCTAACCTCCTCCACGGTGTCTGACTATTTCTGAACTGACTGAACTAACTGACCAGACCCTAAACTAGCCCGTACTAGTCGCTTCGAAGTTCGACTCCAAACTGCACATTCAGCATAGGGTTAGCGTCATAGATGAATGTTATGCCCTAGACATGACATACTAAATGGCATGTATGGTATGGTCATGGGATGATCGTGGTTGGATGATGTTTTGTGAATGAAGATCATAATGAATGTGGTTTCCTTTATTCCTGTTTTGGACTTTCCAAGAATGCCCAAAACTATGCAAAAGACAATGCAACAATCGTCATGTGAGGACCCTCACATGGACAGAGGTTCGGCGCCTTTGGAGCACCTAATAGATGTTATGAAATGGTCATGCATGTACCGACACACGGATAGAGGTTTGACGCTTTATAGGTCAAAATGAAATGCCGTGAAATGGTCATGTGGAAGCCGTTCCGCGGACAGAGTTCTGATGCTTTTGGGGCATCAAATATGGAATGATGTTGCAAACAAGTCGCATGTAAGCAGGGACACGGATGGAGGTTCAGCATTCGTGGAATGCCTTTCATGGATTATTAATGTTATGAAATGTTCCTATGTGTGTAAAAATTCGGTACCCGTGGAGTACCTCGAATGAGTTATTACTGTCATGGAACAAATCCGATGTGGATTGTGACACATAAGCAAGATTTCGGCATCACTGAGACACGAATGATAAGTGGACATGGAATGGGGATGATGTAATGTTATGTCGTCGGGCAATTTGCCACACAACAAGGCCTAAAATCTTTGTGATTTTCTAGTGATGATATGATATAGTGGAAAGGCCGAGTGCAAACTGGCGCATAGGCGGACTACGGGTATTTTTAGGGTACCCGATATGGTATGAAATGAAATGGTCGTGATAGGTATTCTCAGAAGGTCCCTTATTAGATGGAATGGAATGAAATGGTATGAATGTGTATGTCACACAAAATGTAAGTGGCTGCAAAAAACGTGGTTAGGGATGTCACATTGAATGATGTCATGTATATTCTTATGAAAATGTTGGCACACGAGATGTATATGGCATACGAATAAAATGTCGTGGCTGCATGAAGACATGGTTAGCGCAAATGCCATACATATGCATATGTGTTTAGATATGGCTGTGTGAAAACGTGGTTAAAATGGCACGCGAAATGATTATGCATTTTTATGCTTCATGAAAAAAGTAAAAGAGAAAATCACCACGGAACAAACGTTAGCACATGCAAAAATATGCTCTCCCGTCCAACCTTATTTCTCCTTTCGATTGGTCTCGCATTCTTCCTAGATATTGGGTCTCTTTGGCATTAGCGGGGGATACCAAAGTTGCACACTCAATTGTTCAATTTTAAATTCATGTTTTGGTAACCCTAGGGGAAGTTAATAAGCCATTATATGTGGGTCAAAGTCAAAACCAAGGGTCGTATAGGCTCCCATAGCGAATATACACTTCCCCACCGTAGAACACGATGTAAGGTCATGCGGTGCTATGAGTGGTTTACCCTGTCAGGTGTCTCCAATCCTGGCGGAAGAGGTAGTCCACCTTCTTGGGAAACCGGGGTTGATCAGTGTATTTGAGGGGTTGAGAAGAAGAAAATGCATGGTATGCAATGCGCGAATAGATATGGCATTTATAAATCAAAAAATGAATACAAGCGAGGTTATATTTCAGTGGTTGCCTAAGTTCCTTAAGTTTTATGAAAACTTTTAAGCAAAAATTTTTTCGGATTTCCCCAGCGGAGTCGCCACTGTGAGTGGACGACCTAAAAAGCGGGACGCGGCGAAGCGAACTGGGGTTTTTGTGATGTTTTGGAAAACGAGTTTTCATTTATCTTGCTTTTGGGAAAATCATTCGTTTGTTTTAGAAATTCTTTTTGTAGAAACAATTTTCCCATTTTATTACTTAAGGACCTCGAAATCTACATTTCAAGATCAGTGACAGAGTCACCACCTGGATTAGCTCATCCGAGAAATTCCGGTACAGCTCCTTACCAAGCGCAGACTACTGTACCTAATCCAGAGATTTAGGGGTTGGGTAACTTACCAACTTAATATCGAGCTTGTATTCATTTTATGATTTATATTGCCATATTTATTCAAGTTATTATCTTTTCCCTACCCAATTTCGTTTATTTTATTAGCCCGTGTTCAACCAAATGACAGAATTAACTTGCCAAAAAAAAAAAATCACACACACATAAATTATACAAAAAGAATAACAGAGGCCACTTATACAACCAAATTGAATAAAAATAAAAACTCGCGTCCTTACATTTATAAGCGCCTAGAATACAAGAGGATCTAAAAATTACAAACACCTAAATACACTAATTAATCTATTAATTACAGCAAAAATAATAAAAATAAAAATAAATGCTATAAAAAAGACGGTTAGCACAATTTAAGGCCAACACAGATAGGACTCAAATCAGGACATAATTGGGATTTTTAAGATGAGGGGGCATGCATTTAGGGAGTAACTGGGTCGACCCGGCTAGACCTGGAAAACAGTTTTGAAACGCCCTGTAGATTTTTGTGCTGAAAAGCAGTTTAGAAAATTATTTGGCTCGATTTCATGCAAATTTCAGATTTTAGCGGGTCTGTTATCCCGGAACTCGGGGTTCCATTCGTGCGGCTTTCTTAATTTTTACAAACATCTAGGGTCCAAAAAGCAGTAAACACGCCAAAAACAGTCTGAATCTGAAAACAGTATCACGCAACAACATCCGTACGGGTCGTTCTGCGATTCTGTCTTTTCTGGGAACTACAGCCGCACGGCTGTAACTAGAGCAGAGCGGCTCTGATTAGAGCCGGGCGGCTCTAAACCCAACCGGGCGGCTGTAATACCCAGACCCGAAACCGGTTTCCTCGTTTTTCGAAAAATCATTATTTTGCTCGTTTTCGGTGTTTCCTGAAGATTTTATAGGGTTTAGGGGTCCGCGTATGCTGGACTATGGACCCAAATCGGATCGAACGACCCCGAAATCAGGAAATAAAATCCGAGAAAAACTGAAAATCTAATATCCGTACGTACAAAAATCTGAAAACTGAGGCTAAAATAACATACGAATATTTTTAGGCCAAAAAATATCGTAACAGAATGCATAAAAATGGAAAACAGACTATTTTCGACTGATCGAGCATTTTCAAATTTTCGCCTGGGAAGAACAGAGTCGCGCGGCTCTAGGGTTAGAGCCGCCCAGCTCTGTTCTAGATAGATAGAGCCGTGTGTCTCTGTTCTTGGTGAACAGAGCCGTACGGCTATATCCGGGTAGCCGGTTTTTCGAAAGTTGAGAAACAGAGAAAAAATCACACGGAAAATGCAATGAACACAAGTTTAAGGCTTCTCAGAGTTTACCTTAATGCTGTTCCAGTGTATTGGATACACCGAAACGAATTGAAAATCAAAAACGTGACTTGAATCCTTGAATATTCCGAAATTCAGAAAACGAATCCTAAACGAAACCGAAAATGTGTACGAACCAATGAGTAATGATCGGGACGAGTTATAGAACGATTAGGCAATGAGTTCCGGGTTTGAGAATCAAAGTTTTCTTTCCCACTTTCTCCCACGATTAGGCAGAGCAACTTGCCCCACCCACTAGAGCTGGCCGGCTCTACTTTGCACTAGAGTGGGGGGGCAAAAACATAAAAAAATCTAGACGCGCGCCTTAAAACCCTAAACTACCCAAGGAGACCTTTCTCAGAGTTTCGGATCGAGGATTGTCTGGTTTTCAAAAAATTCGAGACGTTCTAGGTGACATTCTGCTCTTTTCAGGGTCCGACTGCTTAACAGAGGTAACAAAGAGCTCTCATCACAGAGGTTGGGAAAACCCGTGCACACACATTCCCCATTACATTTACCCATAAGCTTGATTGACAATCCATGTTCTATAGCTAATAAGACACCGCCATACAATCAAGGATATGATAGTCTTTGGTTCCATTCATTCGCATGACTGGAATAGACTATGGATGGCTTTATGGTTATATCATTTCCCTATCCACGGTCTCACTGCCAAATGCATGACACTTGTCAACATGGATATAGATATGACCATTGGATACTCTATTTATAATATTGCACAAGATATAGAATAAATAGATTAATGCCTTTATTTGATAACACAAATGTACAATACATCAATCTATTAAAAGATCCAAAAGTACAGTACAATACAAGGACTAATGCCTTTGGGATTAGGGCATTCCTAATAATTATGGCCCTGGTCGAGCGGTGGATGGACACCACCCATACTTTCCATCTGCCCATTGGGAAGTTTAGCATTACTCCTCTGGCTTTATCTGCTATTACTGGGCTACGCTTCAGAGGCACCCATATCCAGTTCAACTGCATTTTAAGCGTGAGCCAATTTATTCTTAACAAATGACCATCCTACTGAGTGTAGGAACTTACCCCGACTGGAAAACAAAACAAAATTGTGGAATTAACATTGTCAAGCTAAGATTTGTGCTAAAAATCATAAAGCTAGGTTATGGATCTACAAGAAAAAAAAGGAGAAATTGATTTCTCACGTAAGCCGTCCTCGCACAAGAGATCAATTTGACTAAGGGCTCCACTTGTCACCTCTCTACTCTCTCACACACGGAGTCTTGTCGGTGGGACTCGAGTGCTAGCTTTCCAGACCAAAAGTTTCACCTTGAACCAAAACCCTTTTGCTCAATTGGTGAAGATGGTGAGAATTGGAGGCTAGGTATTCACCCACTCGCCTTATGGTTTTATCCTTTCCCTTTTATATCAAAACCTAAAAGGAAAAACAAACATTATCCCCTCCCTTATAAATATCTAGATATTTTAGCCAAAATATCTACCTTATTTATAAACATAATGACTTAGCTAAAATTTACCATGTGGTAAATATGCATAGTCATTACAACCAATTCTCAAAGGGGATTATTATATTTTATTTTGGGACTTAATAATTAACCCCATAAAATAAAATAATCCACAAATATGCCACATAAACTCCTTAGCGTGCGATCCTATAGGTCTATCCATGTATTGGCCATAGGCCCGAAATAACATTCGGCCCACTAGTTGTAAATGGGCGTTAGCAAGCCGTTACAACCCCCAATTGGGATGGAGATGTCAAAATCAAAATGACACACACCTGAAGTATTCTTATATGATCCTTTGCACATCTGATATCAATGTCCTACACAAGGCATGGCACTGTCATCCTTCTAAGTACTAGAACATTTACTTGATATCCAAGTAGACTGATGTGAGCTGATGACGTTTTCAATGGAACGCAGACTCCCTTTCAGAAGGGGCGCCTTGATTTCGGGCGGACCCCTCCCTCGCGTGGGGTTTTTATAATTAAAATTTGTTTTTAGAAAATTAGATTATTTCATAAAAGAACCGAGACCTAAGTCTCGATGAATATTGTAGGAGTCACCACCTAGCTCAGCTCAATTTGAAAATTTATAATGTAGCTGAACTAGACGAACGGCCACTACACTATCTAGAGATCTAGGTCCGAACGAGTCCCTTATTTCGTGTCTAATTAAAATAAATATGGCCAATGTTCATAGATGGTATTTCATAATTCTAAAGTCAATTTTATTAAAATAATTCATACAATGCACATACACAGATATACAAAATAAAAGTAAAGCAGTAAATATTTAAATGGCTTACAACCCAATCAAATCAAAAAATAAAAACTCTCAGCCTCACTTTACAACCGCATAAAATACATGATTTATCTAGGCCTAGGATACACGAATTAATCTATTAAATTACATCCAAAATAAAAATAAAAGAAATTAAAAGCTGCAAAACAGATGGTTAGCACAGTTTACGGTACGCCACAAATAAGACTTAAACATGACAGAATGAGAAATTTAGAAATTGGGGGTATGCATTTAGGGGGATAACTGGGTCGGCTCGGCTAGCCTGCCCGATTAGACCTGGAAAACATTTTGAAACGTCCCTGCATTTTAGTTTTATGAGAAAATCATTTTCAAAACAATTTATTTTCCGGTTTAATTTAATTTAACATGTGAGGTGGGTCGGTTTTCGGGAGAATCGAGTCTCCGTCATGGTATTGTTCTAAATGCAATTTCACTGGACATTAAATCTAAGGTAGTGAATGCACACAACAAAATTCATTTTTGGTGATTTTCTGATTTTCTGAATTTTTAGGGATTTTTAGAAATTTTTGGGGATTATTTTGGAAATTCTGCTCTTGGACGAGCACTACAGTCGTGCGACTGTAACTCTAGTCGTACGACTGTAAATCAATCCAACTCAGAATTTTGCCAAAATTTATTCAAAATAAAACTGAAAGAAATCAATCTGGAAACCAAGAACACTCATACGACTGTATTTACAGTCGCACGTCTGTTCATCAAATCCAGAATAGTCGCACGACTGTTCTTGATTTCCAGAAACAGAAAATGTAAAAAGTTGAATAAAATGCACAAAAACACACCAATTTACCCAGAAAATATGAAAAATAGAGGGAATAAAGAGTATTTACCTCTTAGGCGCTAATCCACCGTAGGAATGACCCCTGGCGTCGCACCAATCCACTTGAATTTGCTCTTTTTCCCTTTTGAGTCAAGGTTGTGAAGTTATGTCCAGATTCTCCAAAATGCTTGGGATTCTTAGAGTTTTTAGTCCGAATTTTAATTTGTTTAGGGAGTTAGATTGTTAACCTATTGATTTCTGATAGATTTTAAACCTAACAATTAAGAATCAAAAGAAAAAGAAGAGGAAAAGAGCTTAAAGTTTTATGTTTTCTTTTCCTTGCCTTTTTCTCTCTTTTCTCTTTCTAAATTCTCTCTCTCTTCCAGACGAGAAATCCAATGTCCAAAATCCCCTTTTCTTCTCTCTTCTCTCCTTTCTTATTTTCTGCTCTTTCTCACCAAAATTCGGGCATTAATTGCCCATCTTTTCCCCTCTATTTTCTTATGTCATGGGTATGGTGTTCTGCATCTGCTCCAATCGTACAGTCGTACAACTGTAACGACTGTCGCATGACTGTATGTTACAGTCGTGTGACCCCTGCGATTTTTTTAGGGAGTAAAATTCCGGCGCTTACAGCTGCCCCTCGTGTGATCAAATTCGACACCTGGATGGATTATGGATTGGCCAATACCGGGTCTAGGTTACCCGAGGCAAAGGAAGGTGGATTGCGGTTTGGCCGATACCGGGTCTAGGTTACCCGAGGCGAAGGAAGGTGAAAGATGGATTATGGATTTGCCAATACCGGGTCTAGGTTACCCGAGGCAAAGGAAAATGGATTGCGGATTGGCCGATACCGAGTCTATGTTACCCGAGGAAAAGGAAAATGGATTGTGGATTGGCCGATACCGGGTCTAGGTTACTCGAGGCAAAGGAAAATGGATTGCGGATTGGCCGATACCGAGTCTATGTTACCCCAGGTAAAGGAAGATGGATTGTGGATTGGCTGATACCGGGTCTAGGTTACCCGAGGCGAAACTGATGATGAAATTAGCTGATACCGGGTCTAGGTTACCCGAGGCGAAGTTTGTTGGGGATTTGAAGATGGAGCCGATCTGGGCCGATACTGAGTTTAAATTACCCGAGGCGGATCTGCTGGAGAACTGGAATGAAGCCGATCTGGGCTGATACTGAGTTTATATTACCCAAGGCGGATCTGCTGGAGATATGGGATGTAGCTGATCTGGGCCGATACCAGGTTTACATTACCCAAGGCAGATCTGCTGGAGATATGGGATGTAGCTAATCTGGGCTGATACCGGGTTTACATTACCCGAGGCGGATCTGCTGGGGAACTGAGAAGAAGTCGATCTGGGCCGATACTGGGTTTACATTACTTGAGGTAGATCTGCTGGAGATATGATGTTGGGGATGACGAATTTCTGCATTTGAAATGGCAAGTCTTCATTCCTTGATCGAGAGATTTTGAACAAAAATTTTTGCCCCTTCGATCAAGAATGAAGACTAGCTGGGGATGAATGTTTCATGTATACTATGTATGTATGCATAATGATGTATATGTACATGTATGCACTTTCTGCTATTTGATGTTCTCTCTTTCTATTGGGGAGAGGCATGTTATGCCCCTGGCTGACTCTGTTTTCTTTCAGAGCATTGTATGATGATTGTTGGAGTAGTGAGATAACCGCTGGGGATGTATGACACTCTGGGGTAATGATTATAATATTCTTTATGGAGATTCCACTGGGGAGTAGTGTGGAGAATTCTCATGGAGAATAATGTAAGGACTCCTGTGGGGAATTGCTGGGAAATTCTAACTTCCTGCCTCTAAGGAGTTTATGAACCTGTAGGTGCTCTAAATTTTTCCTGGGTTGCCCAATAGGGTTTTCAGCCCAGCGAGCTGTTCTAACTTTTGCCTGAGGCTCCTTTTCGGTTTTCACCTCAGCGAGCTTCTTTTTTTTTTAAGAAGAATTGATTAAAATGGGGCCATGACCACTTGTCCCACCGTATTTCTGGTGCTGATGTGCTACTTGGAGCTACAGTGTGTTCCCATTTCTTGTTAAAAGCCATTGAAGATAGGAGAGGCGATTTTGCATAAGGTTGATCTTCTCGACAGTTAAGTTCTTGGATAATCCCTGTTGCTCTTTTAGGAAGGTGAATTGGACTTTGGAGGATAATAAAAGATTTCAAATTGCATGTATTTAGTGCATTTTCATTTAAATAACGCGATGAATTTAACTTGTTGAATGCAAAGTGCTTTCTTTAAATGTATGTTTAGGAAAGATAACTTTGTTTACGCATTTATCATAACCATGAAAACATATTTAAACAAACATTTCACTTATTGATGAAATCAAAATAAGTACATTTGAAAGGATTGATTCCTAAATGGTACACATTCCACACGGAGCCAGAACCCATCACCAATCGTCCTTTTTAGATTTTCCCACTGATCATTTTCTCTCGCGTCTTAATTTTTGCCCAGACCGCTCTTTTCGAGTTTTCAGCCTAGCAGACTTTTTTTTTAAAGCTTCAGCCGGTCTTGGTTGATAGGGTTGGTGAATTCATTCCCATCCATGTCCGTGATGCTGACACCACCTTTTGATAGCACCATTTTCACCACATAGGGCCCTTCCCAGTTGGGTCTGAACTTGCCTCTGACATCGACATTTGACGGCCTTAACTATTTTAGAACTAAGTCCCCTGCTTTCAACTGCCGTTTGGAGTGCTTCACATTTCGGTTATAAGCTCTGGCCATTCTGTGCTGGTACATCTATAGGTGATCCAGTGCCTTCAACCGCTTTTCATCTAGTGCTACCAATTGGTCGTATCTAGTTTGAACCCATTCAGTCTCTGGTAACTGAGCTTCCAGGGCAACTCTGAGTGACTTGAGCTCTATTTCCACTGGCAATACTGCTTCCATACCGTAGACCAAGGCATATGGAGTTTCCCCTGTTGGCGTTCTGACACTGGTTCTGTAACCTCAAAGAGCATACGGTAGCTTATCAGCCCAATCTCTGTTAGTGGTCACCATCTTTGACAAGATCTTCTTTATTGCCTTATTAGCTGCTTCAACCACACCATTAGCTTGCGGTCTGTATGGAGAAGATTTATGGTGCTTAATGCCATGTTTTACAAGTAACTCAGTTGTTGCCCCTTGGAATTGCACTCCATTGTCAGTCACTATGTGATGGGGAATCCCATACCGGGTAAAGATGTTCTTCTGGACGAACTTGAGCATCTGCTTGGCTGTTACATTAGCAAAGGATTCTGCTTCCACCCATTTGGAAAAGTAATCAACTGCCACGACTATGAATCTATGTCCATTAGACGCTGCTGGATGAATTTCACCAATCATATCTATCCCCCATGCTGAAAATGGCCAAGGAGACACTAAATTCTGTAGTTCAAGTGGAGGAAGATGACTGATGTCGGCATAGATCTGACACTCATGACACCTCTTTACTTTCCTTATACAATCTGCTTGCAGAGTCATCCAGAAGTACCCTTGTCTCATTATCTTCCTGGCCATTGCGAGTCCATTCATGTGTGGCCCACAGGAGCCTGTATATACCTGCTGCATCACTTCTTCTGCTTCTTGTTCTATCAGGCACCTTAAAAGAACTCCGTGTGCTGTTCTTTTATACAATTGGCCTTCGAAGATTCTGAACTGACTAGTCAGTTTTCTTAATGATAGTTTATCAGTAGCACTGGCTTCCTCTGGATACTTCCCTTCTTTAATATACCGATAGATGTCAAAGAACCATGGCTTTTCTTCAGCCGTTAGCTCCATTACTTCGTGCACTTCAAAGCAAGGTTGTCTAGAAGTTGCTATAATGAGTGGCTGAACTTGATTTTCTTCTAGGTTTTCCCACATGGAAGATAGTGTTGCTAGTGCATCAGCCATCTTGTTCTTATCCCTGGGGACATGTCTGAATTCATACTGGCCAAATAACTCTTTTCTGAATTGTAGTAGCTCTAAATAAGGCGGTAAGGCTTCTTCTTTCAGCTCCCATTCGCCCTGAGCTTGCCTAATCACTAAAAGTGAATCTCCAACGATCAAGACGTCATTTGCCCCTAGGGTTAACAGAGCTTCCATCCCAAATAGGCATGCTTCATATTCTGCTCCGTTATTGGTTATGGGAAAACTCAACCTCTTTGATAAGGGAATGATCTCACCATCCGGCGTTGCTATAAGCACCCCGATTCCAGTCCCTTTTCTGTTCACGGCACCATCAAAGCACATAACCCCTCTTTTTACTTCAACCATGGCTAACTGTTCATCTTGGAACTCCAAATTCTCTGTGTAATCTGATTCCAAAGGATGATTTGCTAGAAATTCTACCACAACTCGCCCTTTAATGGTTTTCTTAGTGATGTACTTGATTTCAAACTCGGATAGGAGTAACAGCCGCCTATACAACTTTCCCACCAATACTGGTGCTTCATAAAGATACTTCATTGGATCCACTTTGGCGACGGCTTGTATATTGTAGGATTGGAAGTAATGGTGCAGCTTCTTGGTCAGCCAAATCATTGCCACACATGTCTTCTCCACTAATGTGTATTTGGTTTCATACTCCAACAGCTACTTACTGAGGTAATAAATGGGATACTCTTTTCTGTAATCTTGTTCCTGTGCCAACATTGCCCCTATGGAAGATTCTTCGACCGCTAGGTACAAAATCAGAGGCTTCCCTCGAATTGGTGGACTCAGGACTGGTGGCTTTACCAGATAAGCTTTGATCTTCTCGAATGCTAACTGACATATGTCATCCCACACAATCGGCTGATCTTTCCTTAGTAACTTGAAAATCGACTCGCAAGTGGAAGTCAACCGTGCAATGAAGCGACTGACATATTGCAAGGAACTCAGGAATGATCGGACTTCTTTTTCCGTTTTTGGGGCTGGCATATCTTGGATGGCTTTGATTTTGTCTGGGTCCATTTCTATTCCCCTCCAGCTGACTACATGGCCCAATAGTTTCCCTGATGTGACCCCGAATACGCACTTCTTGGGGTTAAGTCGCAAGTTGTACTCTCCAATATGTGTAAGAAATCTATCCAGGATAACAGGATGTTCCTCCCCGGTTGTTGATTTAACAAGCATATCATCGACATACACTTCGACTTCTTTATGGATCATATCATGCAACAGAGTTGTGACATCCCTTTGATAAGTGGCTCCAGCATTCTTCAATCCAAAGGGCATCACTCTGTAGCAGAAGGTACCCCACTCTGTGATGAATGATGTCTTCAACTTGTCAATCACATCCATCAGGATCTGGTTGTACCCTAAAAAGCCATCCATGAAGGAATACATTGCTGCCTTCACTACACTATCAACCAGGACATCAATGTGAGGCAGTGGGAAATTATCCTTTGGACATGCCTTATTCAAATCCCAGTAGTCAACACATACCCGGACCCTTCCATCCTTCTTGGTTACTAGAACGATATTAGCTAGCCATTCTGTGTATTCTACCACTTCAAGAAACTTGGTGTCTATCTGCTTAGCCACTTCCTCTTTCACCAATGTAGCCCACTCTGGCCTCAGTCTTCTCAGCTTCTGCTTTACTGGCTTGAACTTGGGGTCCGTCGGGATCTTGTGCACTGCTATCTCTGTGTCTACACCCGGCATGTCTTCATACTACCAGGCCAGAGCTTTAACATGTTTTTGAAGTATTCTTATTAATTCTTTCTCTTCCTCGGATTTTAGCTCACGTGAAATGAATACCATTTTGGGGTTTTCATCTGTACTTATATTGATTTCATGCAATGCAGTGTCATGTGTGCTAAATATGCTTGATGGTGATTTAAATGGATGCATAGAATTATCAGGATAAACATCACACAAATAAGCAAACTGGGATTTCATTGCATTAAACTTATCATAAAGTACATCATTACACTGAAAATGGAAGAAATAGATACAACAAAATCATTTTCATCCTCTACAGGCGGAGAGCCTTGTTCTTCTTCTGCTTCCATCTTCATCTTCAGAGCACTAATCGAGACTGCAGCTTCTTCGATTTCTTTCTCAGTCACATGCGCCTTAGCTTTTTCCATGATCTTGGCTATCTCAGCAACCACAGAGTCCAGGTTCACCTTAGCTATCAGCTCTTCGCCATACCCTTCCTTGGTCTTCCCAAATGCTTTGCTTAAGGCAGCAGTCAATGCACCTGAAATAACTTCTACAGTTTGATCACAGGTTTTCTTTTCACCTTTCTCCTCGGCCACCTCTACTGCTTCCGCTATCTTTTTGGATGGCTCACCTTGCAGAACATCAGATTCAACAGCTGCCTTTTCTATCACCACTGGGGCCACTGGTTCCTCCTGGCTTTTCTCAAAATCAACAACATCAGCAAAAATTTCAAAGCCAGGATATTCAACATTTCCAACCCTTATTGGTTCCGCCTGGCCCTTATATAGCCCTTCTCCCGCTTTCAGGAATGGCTTCATCATAACCTTGCCATTCTTGCCCCTTTTCAGGTTCTTCTGCTCAGCTGTCTCCTCTGTATAGCCAAGGCCGAACTATTTCGGCTTCCCCGAGTCGATCTTAAACTCTGGTACCCCTTGCAAGTTGATCCCAAGTCCTATGCCCGGGACGAAATTCTGTTTGTACAGGTACCGGGATAGCCATTCTGGTATATAATTTTCATAAAGGACCATGGAAGCGTCCGTGGTTTCTTCTTCCTTGATCATAGCGACTTGGAACCCGCCAAAAGGGACCACTCCTTCATTCACTGCAGCAATCATTGATTGGGCATCTGCCTTAACAATCACTATCTCGCCTTTTATTGAGAACTTGATTTTCTGATGCAATGTGGAAGGGACACCTCCTAGAGGATGGAACCATGGCCTTCCTAGCAGTAGGGAGAAGGTGATCGGAATATCTATCACCGTAAAAACAACCATGGATTTGATGGGCCCAACCTTTTCTTCAGTTTCAAAGGTCCCTATCACTGTTCTCTTGGAGTCGTCGTATGCCCGGATTACTGTTAAGGACTTCTTCAGCACATCTTCATTCAACCCCAGAAATGGCAACATTTTCAGTGGACATATGTTTAGCGCCGAACCATCATCCACCGTAACACAGGGCATCACCTTATCCATCACATAGGCTCTAATGTAAAGAGCCTTGTTGTGAGCCTTCCCTTCACCAGGCAGGTCTTTCTCTGAGAAAATGATATCAGGGGCCCCAGAATGAACTTTATCCAACAAACAGCACATAGCCTCTAGCGAAGCTATAGGGGAGACTTGATGCATGCCGAGCACACCAAAAATAAATTCCTACTCTCGAAAACAAAATTTTGTAGTACAAATGGAGCAGGGTCGAATCCACAGGGATTGGCCGATTATTTCTTCTAAAATTAAACAAGAAAAGTAAAGGGGATTGTTTAAGAATTGCAATAAAAATCTAAAAATAACAGAAACGAGATAATTTCATAAAAATCTATATGAGGCGAATTCCAACTAGAAGGCGAATCAAGTCTTGAGTCAAACCAACCGATCATCGATCAAACACAAAAGATAACTTCAATGCATTCAAATAAATTAGCTATAGTTATCATAAAGCATGAATCACCTAGTTTCTTCTTACGAAATAGATAACTAAGAGAAGCTCATTAATATGGACATAAGCACACAATTTGTGACCCTTACCCCCACTTAAATCTACACATAGCCCTCGATGTGCAAGAGAGCATAGCAATCACAAACCAAAATAAAGTAAAGTAGAAAAGTGAGAACGGAACTCCCCTGGTTTATGAATGCCAAATATCCGATGCTCCTAAGGGGAAGGCAGGCACGGGGGATCGCGCTCCTGAAGTCGATACAACTCAGCTGCATTAGTTTCAATTCGGTTCACTTTTCGATGCAATGCATTGACATTGGTGTCAATGGTATGCAACTTCTCCATTGCTTGCTGCAACAAGCTAAGCATAGGTGAAAAATCAACACTAGCAGCTTCGGCATGAACGCTGCTCTTTGCACGACGCCTTGGCTTCGGATCTTCACCAATAGGCAACCAATGAAGAATGCCATCGATGCGGGAAACTAGCCCCATATTGCTTAAACAGCTGAAATCTAAAGGCTCCATCTCAAAAGCAATATGTAAATCAGTAGAAACAGGATCAATGAGGTTCAAATTCACAGCTAATTAAGTAATCAAGGAGCAAAAAATTAAGTCTCTACCAGCAGTCCAAGCAGTACGTATTTGCGTAGCTATCTAACAACCCAAGTTTACTTTGATATTGTTAAGCATACACCACAGAAAGTATAACTCGGTCTTATTGCAAATGCTAGTACTTGAAATTCTTCCCGGAAAAGAATAGGCCAAAAAGTGATGGATATAGTGCAATGTAGTTTGTTTCAAATAATAGGCCTTAGATTGACTAGAATCATAGGCAAAAACATCAACAGACATTTGTTTCCAAACCTTGCAACCATGGAAATCTCAAGGGAAATCAATTGAAGATAATTTATAATCATCAATCCTAGCAAAATCAGAGCTAACCAAACCATAGTATATATTAAATTCAGTCACAGAAAAAGTAAAGTCCCTGCCCATCAACCTAAATTTAATTACCCCCGGTGTGTCTATAGTAAATTCCTTAGGTGTGTGGAATTGAAAAGTTGTGTAAAACTCTCTAATCAATTCAGTGTACCCAGGGCATTTAAGTGCAAAGAAAGGTGCCCAGCCAATATGTTCAACCATTAAATGAAATTCATCCAACAAGCCAAGCTCAAGCAACAAAGAGGTATCAACGCATTTACATGGAATAATTTTCCTACTACAAACATCAGCATATTATTTTTTCAACCCAGCAGGAAAATTCAAGCAACCATTTAAATGATTTTCAGGAATAAGTACAGACGCACCTCAGGGTAATCGGGAACAAGTTTGTGTTACCCAACTTATCTTTTGTTTCTTGGGTGGTGGAGCAGGAATGGTAGAATCCGAGGGGGCTGTGGGTTCCAAAGGCGGAGTTGCTTTAGGATTGAACCCACGTTTCCGATTAGAAGTGGTTCCCGACTTGGCAGGGATTTTGGTACTCTTTGTGACTGATTTTACCTTTGTTTTGGACCGAATTTCTGGCTGTGAAGGTATTTTCATAAGTTTCAGCATATTCGCCAGAATCTGGTGTTCAACTGCCGGTACGGACTGGTCATCTATGGGGGTGGGTGGTTCAGTCGTCGGAACTGGTCCGGCAACGGAAGAAGCATCGGCCAGTAGTGGGATGGGGCGGCGGATGTAGACGCTTGGGACTACAAGCGTAGAAGAAAGTGGATCGGCGGCAGATGTGGAGGAGCTGGGTAAATCGGCGAAAGCAGGGGCTGACGCGACCGGCGGTGGTGGAGAGGACGGCTAGCCAGTGGAAGAACGGCGCTGTGTAAACCGTATTCTTGCAGCTGTTGATTTGGTCAACTTTCCACTTGGAAGTTGATGGGTCCATGCCATCGGCAGTGGAGTTCGGTGGGATGGTGACCGGAGAACTAGGACAGTACAGCGGCGGCTAGGATGAGGCGGTGGCTATGGACGTTGAAGATGGAGGGTTCTGCGAAAAAGAGAAACAGGGTAGAAGAAAAGAAATAGAACAAATAATGGTCAACATCAGCTTTTATGCACGTGATTTCAATTGGTTAAAATATTTTTTTTAATAGAAAAAAAATCAAAGAAAACAAATGGCAGGCGAGATTTTGAGTGTTATTTAAGAAAAAGAAACAGAGGACTAATTGCCTCAAGCCATGATCATGGCTAAATCACCACTTTTGATTTTTGGCCCAATAACAAACAGGACACTAATTACCTCAAGCCATGATCATGGCTTAAATCAACTCTTTTGATTTTGGCCTAAAAAAACAGAACACTAATTGCCTCAAGCCTAAATCATGCTTATGACAAATTTTGAATAAAATTGCAAATTCTCAAAATTCACCCAAGCCAAGATCTTGGCTTAATTAAATCTCTGCATCTTAAAAGGACAATTAATTAGTGATTTGAAACATGATCAAAGGCTATGATAGAAACTCAAAATTCATTTAAAAGCCTAAGAAATTAAAATAAAAACACCAAATTAAAACACAAAATGAAAATAATTAATCCAAAATAAGATTAATATGGGTTGCCCCTCAAAAGCGCCTTTCTTTATTGTCTTTGGTTAGACAATTGATCCGTTTATCCTCCATAATCCGGATCCTCCAAGATCAATTCCTCCACATTATTAACTTCAAAACCTTCATAAAAAGGTTTAAGTCGATGTCCATTGACCTTGAAAATTTTATCTGTGGATAAACTCTATATTTCAACTGCACCATGAGGAAAGATATTAGTAATGACAAAAGGGCCTATCCACCTAAACCGAAGCTTACCTAGAAATAATTTGAGACGAGAATGATAAAGGAGGACTTTTTGACCTATGACGAATGTTTTCCTAGAAATCATTTTATCATGCAAAATTTTCGTTTTCTCCTTATAATTCTAGAATTTTCATACGCCTCATTCCTTATCTCTTCTAATTCTTGCAACTGTAATTTTCTAGATTCTCCTACCGCATCCATTTCCATATTACATTGTTTCACTGCCCAATATGATCGATGCTCAAGCTCTACTAGCAAGTGACACGGCTTTCCAAAAATTAAACGGTAAGGAGACATATTTATGGGTGTTTTGTACGCCGTGCGATATACCCACAAGGCATCGTTAAGACGCACACTCCAATCCTTGCGATTAGGATTTACATTTTTCTCACGAATAGATTTAATCTCTCGGTTCGAAACTTCAACTTGACCACTCGTTTGAGGGTGATAAGCAGTAGATGTGTGATGAGTAACATTGTATTTCCTCAGCAAGGCCTCTACCACTTTATTACAAAAGTGAGTTCCTCTATCACTGATGGACTTAGGCATGCCAAAACCTGGAAAAAATATGAGATTTTAGGAATTCGACAACGGTTTTGGCATCATTATTGCATGTGGCTTTATCCTCCACCCATTTTGATACATAATCCACAGCTAACAAAATAAAAACATTACCAAAAGATGAGGGGAATGGGCCCATGAAATCTATACCCCACACATCAAATATTTCACAAACCAACACGGGTTGTAGGGGCATTTGATCTCGCTTGCCTATATTCCCTATTTTTTGACAATTAGAGCATGTTTTACAAAATGTATATGAATCATGAAAGAGGGTGGGCCAATAAAAACCACATTCAGGCACCTTGCGAGCTGTTCTCTTAGGACCAAAATGTCCTCCACATGCATGAGAATGACAAAAAGATAATATAGATGAAATTTCAGAGTCATTCACGCACCTCCTTATTATTTGATCAGAGCAATATTTCCACAAATACGGTTCATCCCAAATATCGTATTTAGAATCGCTTTTTACCTTATCTCTTTGGGCATG